>PVJC01005483.1:0-58913 GCA_004026665.1 Murina feae | reverse complement strand
AATATATATTGTGTGTGTGTGTGTGGGGGGGGGGGGATGGGGGGAGACCTACATGTGAATCCAGGCTCGGTCCTTCGGGGCTGTGCCTCCTCTGGAGCCTTAGGTCCATCAGTGGGGACACTGATCACACCTGCTCCATGAGGCTATTGCTGGAACCAAACGAGACAACGGGCGTAAAACACGCGGCATGCCGCCTGGTGTGCAGGGCGCGGTCCCCAGCCGCCGGTACCAGCTCCGCAGGTGTGAGCGGTCGGTGCTCTCCGTTTGCAGGCCCTCGAGCAGTGCTTCTCGACCTTGGCCGCACCTTAGAATCAGCCGGGGAATCTCTAAAACCAGGATCTTCAAAAGATCTCCGGGTGATCCCTACGTGCGGCCAAGGCCGAGAACCACTGCCCTCGTGCAAAATGCAAGCAAATCACCGAAGGCCGAGCCTCACCCCCAGCTCTCCGGGAGCCACCAACACTTGGTGATTTCTGCACCCACGACAGACCCGGTGGGGGTGGGGGTGGCGGGAGCGGGGAGGATGCGTTAGTGAAGGCAGGAAAGACTCCGTCCGGTTCTCACGCTTCATTTAATCTGAAGAGGATTACAGGCGCCCCGTCTTCCGCCGTGAGTCATGACGCCCCAGCACAAGCACTGAACTCGACCGCGGAAAGGCGAAGCGGCCCGCCGCGTCAGTACACGTGCACCATGCCGTAGAGGAAGGTCCAGAACAGCACGTAGGTGAAGAGGCCGCCCACGAGGCCGCCCGTGAAGAGGGGTCGGCGGGACTTGAAGTACTTGTTCCACCTCCTGCCCGCCTTGAGGATGAGGAGCAGGGACAGCAGGACGGAGGCGAGCAGGTAGAAGATGAAGCCGTACAGGCCGGTGAGGCCGAGGATGCCGGCCGTGGCCCCCGACAGCGCCGACACCGAGGTCCGGCAGTAATCCAGGACCGCCGCGTTGCCTCGCACGGCTGCCTCGCTGATGAACGGCGGCCCTTCCCGCTTGGCCACCACCGCGGCCATCGCACCCCTGGCGCTCGGCCTCTGCTTTCCCGCGGAGCTGCGGAGAAGACCGAGGTGCAAGGGGCGCCCGGAGCGTGGCGCGCCGGCTTCACGCCGCTCCTCCCCGCTGGGCCTGCACCTTCCCGCGGCCAGAGGAGGCCAACCGGGGGTGGGGAGCGGCAGCGCGTCGGCGCCGCCCGCCCAGGCTCGCCCGCTTACCTGGAACAGGGTCGCAGTCACTCGGCGTCCCCTCAGTCAGTCGGCGGCACAGACCCCCGCGGCGCCATCTTGCCCCAGAGCCTGCTGGGAGGGCCCCGGCTGCGCACGCGTGAAGACCTCGCGCCCGCCCTCTGGCGCATGCGCCGCGGCGCGCCCGGGCACGCTCCACCTCCTCGCCGCTTTACTACTCACCCGCTGCGACTTCCGGAAAGCGGAACGGCGACCCGACGGGCGATTGGCTGGAGGCTCGTTAACTATTCATGAGGGGGCGGGCCGTGCCGGGCGGCCTTTGTTAAACCAGAGGGCGCGGTCGCCGGGAATTTCGCTGCGGGCTTCGCCGAGCGGTACGTGGGGTCGAGATGTCCTACATCCCGGGCCAGCCGGTCACGGCCGTGGTGGTGAGTGCTCGCGCGGGGGCTCCCCCTCCTCTTGGTTCGCTCCCACTTTGCAGAGCGGCGAACCCAGGGCTCCGGCAGACCCGCGGCCAGAGCTTCGGTCCTGCTTTCGGCCGCGCGCTCCCCAGCCGTTAGCAGGGAAGGCTGGGACCCAGGAGCCTCAGATTCAGATCCTGGACCTGGCCAGTCCCCGCCCGCCGCCGCGTTGGACTCCTTTCAGCCGGCCGGGGCGGAGGACGGAGGGGAAGGGCCGGGCTGTGGGGACCTAGAAAAGCACCCAGGGCCTTCCTGGACCTGTGATCTCAGCTGGGTAGCCGCGGGGGGCGGGCGCCGCCGGGACACCCGTGAGTCGTAGCCTCTGGAATGAGGAAGTGCTTCCTCCACTCCAGTGGGCGCCGCCGCCCCTTACCCCTCCTCACGTCCAGCCTTGCGTCCTCGGACTCGCCGCCGCCCAGTCCGGAGTGAAGGCTCATGCAACTGGCGCCCCAGCCCTTGGGGCAAAGTCCAGGGCCTGAGAGAGCCTTTGGCTTGTCTTGGGTGTCAGGGACAATTGGAATCAAAGGAAGGAAGGGCGGCTGGGACATTAGACCTGGATGTCGGTGCCACAGCTGGATGGGGCCTGGAGGCCAGGAGGTGGGGAAGTGAGTCCCAGAGAGGTCTGGTCACGGCCAGCCGCATAGAGAAATCCTCAGGACGACCCGGATCTCCGAGAAGAAATGCCTGTTGCGTAGGCATTGGGTCAGGTGCAAGTCCCCGCTCTGGGGTCATGGTCCCAGATGGCTGTGCTGGGAGTCAGGTGGGGTGGTGTGAAGGCACTGATAAGGTGAGCACAGAGCCGAGGCGCAGGCCCGGGCTAGGAGGAAACTGCTGGGCTTGCCGAGAGCGGTCCTAACCTCCAGCCTGCTACACCAGCCTGACTTCCAGATCCCTCGCGGGACAGGCGTGCTCCTTACCTGGAGAAAAAGGGTTGCAGGCGAGGAGCTAGAGAGGGGCGGTAACAGGCCTGATTTCACCCAAGTCAGTGACAGGGCCTGTCTCCCAGCACTAGGGCCTGCACTTTTTTTTTTTTCTCTCTGTACTTTTTGACGGTGGGTCACAGGTATGTACTGGAGCATGCCTGGAGGACCTAGGGCATGAGGATCTAGGCCTGAGCCTCAGGCGTTGTGCTTCTTGCTCCCCCCTCTAACATGTCATGGCTGGTCCCTAGGCCTTCCTCAAAGCTGTAGGACCATGATCTCCCAGTTCTTCTAACATATGTCTGAACATGGTGGGTGGGGTTTGGCCTCTCCTGTATTTTAGGGATGGGTGGGAGAGGCTTCCTCCCTGGTCCTTATCTTCCATGCAGCTATCTTTTTGATTTTCTTAAATTATATTCGTATTGATTTCAGAGAAGAAGGAAGAGGGAGAGGGAGATAGAAACATCAAAGGTGAGAGAGAATCCTTGATTGGCTGCCTCCCGCGTGCCACACTGGGGATCGAGCCCACAACCTGAACATGTGTCCTCATCGGGAATCGAACGATGACCTCCTGGTTCTTAGGTCAATGCTCAACCACTGACCATGCTGGCCAGGTGTAGCTAACATCCTGAGAATATTGAAACCATTTTGGCCCCTGGGAACCCTGGCTCCACAGGCCCAGCTGCCTTCTGGATACCTGCCTGAATGGCCCCTGGCACTAACTCAGCATGAGACAGTTGTATTCAGCCAGGTCAGGTGGCCAGATGCTCCCCTTGACCCTCTGTGCTGTGAACAGCCCTCAAGTCTGCTGATGTCACTTTACAAGTAGTTCATGTCTCCTGGCCTCTATGTCCCGCCTCTAAGAGGAATCCATTCCCTACTACCCAAGTGGTCATTCTAGCATCAAACTCGATCACAGCCAGCCGTACTTCCCAACTCCCGAGCGCTCCAGGGGGCCCAGAATGGTTAGGTCACAGCGACCTGGTCACTCCCTCAGGTCCAGATCAAGTCACCTTTTGGAGTGGAGTGATCTGATCTGATCCTGGGATTTGGTGACTGGAGCATATCTGCTGAGGGCTTAGAAAGGAGCCTGGCACAGCTGGGGACCACAGCCCCAGATGTGGTAGGCGAACCCTAGGACTCGCCTCCACTGCTCAAGAGCAGGGCCTGGGGCTTAGGGAAAAGACCCCTCCCTGTGTCCCAGTCTCCAGGGACTTCCTGTCTGGCCTCAGCCTCGTAGCCTCTTCTCACCTCCCAGTTCCCGCCCTCCGCTATACACCCTGGTTTCATGGACCTTTATGTATGGCACCTTCAAGCCTCTGCTATTCCCTTGGCCAGGACAGCCCCTCCTCTCCTTTCTGTGTGACTATGATCTCCACTTAGCATCCTCTGTCTTGCCCTTACCTGGGCTGGCTCAGCAATCTGCCTGCAGTTTTTTTAGGCCTGACCCCTTCTGCCCTGAGCGATCCCTCCCTGGGATACAGTCCCCCACCCCCTATCCATAGCAACCATAGCAACCAGGGCTTAGAGCACCTGTTGACTAAGGCTGGTGCCTGAGACAGAGGAAGGGGAGAGAGGCTGGGAAAGAGTGTTACGAGGGTGAGTTGATGTGGCCAAGTCTCAGCCCCCAGCCTCCCAGGCTGGTGACCAGCTGAATTTCTGCCGAGGGCCCTGGTCCCCACCCTCTTGGCATGGCTGAGCTGTTCCAGCAGCCTGGGTGGCTGCAGGAGACATAGACCAGATTTGTTCTCTACTCACCCCCAACTCATTCTTTTCTTTGCCAGCAAAGAGTTGAAATTCATAAGCTGCGTCAAGGTGAGAATTTAATCCTGGGCTTCAGCATTGGAGGTGGAATTGACCAGGATCCCTCCCAGAATCCTTTCTCAGAAGACAAGACGGATAAGGTGAGGACCAGAGTCCTGGGCCTCTCCGTGTAGCAGAGGCCTGAGATGGCGGGTCTCTGCTTCCCGGGCCTTTGTGGAAGGAGCAGACCTAATCTCTGGCCAGCAGTGCCCTCTAAGAAGGTCTAAGAAGTGATCTGGTGGGAATAAATAGGGGTGAGGGTGAGGAGTGGGCTGCCCAGCCCTAGGAAGGCCCGTTTAGACAGAGCCCAGGAGCAGCAGGGTTGGAGCATCCCTGGGGCAGCCAGCGATCCCCTTCACTGTCTTGGCATAGCCTGGCCTGGGAGTGGGGGCTGGAAGGAGGCTCAGTGCAGGGATAGACAGATGGACAGCTGGACATACACTGTACTGGACTTTGCTCTGTTGATAAGGGGCCAGTCCAGTGAACCCAGGGCTTGACTTGTGCTGTCTGTTTGCAGGGCATTTATGTCACACGGGTATCGGAGGGAGGCCCTGCTGAAATTGCTGGGCTACAGATCGGAGACAAGATCATGCAGGTAACAGAAGTCCCACAGGAGGGAAACAAGGCTTGGGTTGGAGAGGCTGAAGCATGCGGGAGTGGGGCTGAGGCTGCCCCTGCCTCCTGGGAGACGCACCCAAGCCATTTTGGAGCCCACGCTGGCCTTGCCCCAGAGGAAGCTGGCTCTCTTCTGTGTGGTAATGGGTGCTTGGCATCCCCTAGCCAGCGGTCATCTGCTTGGGTAACCCAGGCTCCCCAGAGCCCGTCCTACTTCCAGATCCCGGAGGGTGGGGAGCTAAGGTGGCTGTATTTTCTCCCTGGGTCAGGTGAATGGCTGGGACATGACCATGGTCACACATGACCAGGCCCGGAAGCGGCTCACCAAGCGCTCGGAGGAGGTGGTCCGCCTGCTGGTGACGCGGCAGTCGCTGCAGAAGGCCGTGCAGCAGTCCATGCTGTCCTAGCAGGCCGCCGAGGTCCCGACATGCCTGCCGCCTCTTTGTACAGTGACACTACTTCCACAGTCTGCTCCTTGTCCTGGCTCCTGCTGAGTGCTGGGCCCCCACTCAGAGGGCAAGAGCTGGTCCCAGAGACCCGACTGGCCTGCCTTCCCCTCCCACCCGTGGCCTGAGGCTCTGGGACCAGCCCTCCCTTGGACACCACGACTGGAAACAATGGCCTGGAGCTGAGCTGTCAGTCTGTAGTGACCACAAGCTCAGCCCCCAGACCCTGCTGCCTGGCCTCAGCAATGCCCAGGTGAGCAGGGGCCCCCACTTCCCGAGAGCGGCCACAAAGCAGAACAGCGCCTGGTGGGCCAGCCCTGCCCTCTGTCTCAGCTCCGAAGTGCCTGTGTCCCACGCATTCCCGTTGCTCAGAGGAGATTCAACACTTCCAGAGGCAGGTCTGCCAGCATGGAAGCCAGCAGGCTCACATCACCCATCGCCCCCCACTCCTCCGAGGGGCGCTACCCTTCCAGGTTCACTAGCTTACAAGACTTAAGACGAGGTTTGAGGCTGACTTTTGAGGGCAGTTTTCAAGATTGCAAATCTCTATGCCTGTCTGTTTAACTTTTGTACTTTTTTAATCACTTTGATACAAAGGGTTTTTATCTTACTATTTGGAGATGCCAATTCTACTTTGAATTTAGCTTACTAATTCAATCTGGGAATGACTCTTAGCAAATTAGAAAACCTTATTTTGGTTACTGTGGAAATGGGGCAGTATGAACCCGTCCCCCCAATAAACAGTGCTGGGATTCACAGGGGTCTTTGCTAAGGTGCAGGGTTGGGGTATTGGAGGGTGGATTATGGGGACAGCTTTGTTTGTAAGGTCGGCTGACCTGGTCCTGGCTGCTCTGGGAAGAAGCCCCACTGTTCCTAGGCCCACTGGACATGGGCACGTCCACCTTCATCCAACTTCTCTTGTGAATCGGGTCTCAGTCCCCAACCAGGAGAAGCCTCATGGAGACCAAGGGGTTCATGGGAAAAATACCCTTCCCTCCCCCTAAAGCTCTTAAGAGCACTCAGTTGATCACAGCCAGGGATGCAACCCCAAATGTTTTCGGGGGGGCTGCCACCTGGCAAAATGGGGTGACTGGAGTCCTCGAGGCCTCTGGCTGGCCCACCAGGGGCTGCACCACCAGCTCTGGGAATTGCTGCCACTCATGGACCCACTGAAATCAGATTTTTAAAATCTCCCACTTTTAATGTGTGGCACCTGGTAACACCGGGTGGCCCAAATAAAACAGGTGTGCATACTTGGTCAGGCTGCAATCTCTGCTTTGGGGAAACAAGATCCTAAATGACTTGGTATTTTTATACCTGGATTGACGAAGAATCTGGAAAGATCAGACATCCCTCCATTCCCAGTGGTTGGCGTCCCCTTTAAGACCTCATCCAACCCCTGCTCACAACCACAGCTTGAGCAGCATGCCCTTGGGAATGCAGGCATGGGACCTGTGGGACCTACCTGGCCCTGAGCAGGCAGGCAGTCTTGCATCAGGGTCCCGATGAAATGCCAGGTTGGCACGCATTCACCTTGGGAGGCCATCTCCCTAAGCCCCAAGGACTTGGGTCTGAAGCCAACGCACCTGCCTCCTGCATCTGGCAAATGCTCAGCACACAAAAGGAAACAGGTTTTAATCCAGGATACAGGCCAGTCATTGAACTTGTAAGAAGTTGGGGAGTGGACAGACCATCTCAAGGCATGTACAGGCACGTTTCCAGAGGCTGCCATCTGGTGTCAACTGGTGGGATGGGGAGGGAAGGGGATTTGGGGTCAGGGTTGGCCCATGGGTCTTTTGTGAGGTGATCTCTGGTCTCTAGTCCTTCTCTGAGGCCACTGAACAGCCCAAAATTGGCGAGTCTCAGGTCTGGGGGAAGTGAGGGAAGGCAGGCCTGCCCTCCTCCAGGGGAGCTCACCATTTGGCAGGTCCAACAGGCCTCTAAGGCACAGAGTGAGTGTGTGTGTCCTGTATCCAGACACACGAAGGAGCAGCTGAGGGTTGCACATGGGCCCGACCGTAAAGTGGAGGTAGGCAGACAGCCACATGCTTCCAGAACATTCCTCCCCAAAAGCCACAGGGATGTTAGTGTGATAAAGAGCCACAGGGTGTTGGGAGTGAGCCCAGTTCAGAATCACGGGGTGCTGGGCACCTCAAGACCCAGCAATACTGTTTCTTTACAGGCGCTGGCCTGGGCCACCTGGGCCTGCAGTTGTGGGAGCTGGGTTATGTAGAGGAAGTGTCAGGAAGGGGAGTGTTCAGACTCAGAAGGGACCCCAAGGCCTGACCCCAAAGTCCCAGCCCCTCTGCCACCAGCACCAGCACAGCACCCCTCAGTCCACTGGCCACAGCACCTGGCTGCTTGGTCTCAGAACAGCAGTGGCACCAAAGCTGCAAGTTCAGTCCTTCACGTTGCTTCCAGAAATGCTGACTGCTTGAGGCAAGGCCTCCTCCCAGCTCCGTGTCCAGTCCTGCTTGGCATGGCTGTCAGAACCTGTGGGTGCTGCCTGAAGCCTTAAAGAAAATAGAAATGGCGGCATCAAGTTGCAGGGGGGCCAGCTGACTGGCCAGTAAGACCGAGAGGGGCTTCCAGCAGCCAGCCTTTCAATCTCGGAGCAGCGTCAGGCGTCTGTCTCAGAGGGAGGTTTCTCCCCGGCCCTGGAGAGTCCTGGACGAAGGCAGGCTGGTTCGTGTTTAAGGTGTCTGGCCCTGAGGAAGAGGACGCTTCTCCGATGTTGCACACCGAGCCAGCCCTGCACTCCAGGCTGCTCTCCAGCCTCCTGGTTGGGCACAGGGCCCGGGCCACTGACACTGGGGCCCCGGGTGCTAGTTCACCTGCTCGTACCCGGGTTTCCTTCTGTACAAGCAGAAGTGCTGGACGAAGAAGACAATGTCGAAGAAGATGGAGAAGATGCCGAGTCCGAACTTGGTTGGGTTTCCAAAGATCAGTGTCCACTGGTCTGTTAGCCAGAGGGGACAGAATCTGGGTTAAGGTTGGCAGCTCCTGGGGTTGTGGAGGGTGGGGGTCCTCATCTGTCCAGGAAACACACCAACCCTGCCCTTGCAGATGCCCCTGGGGGACCTAGGGGCTGAGACTGCTTGGATTCCCAAGCCGTGGGGCGGGCTTAGGGGGTGGGGCTAGCCGGGCCCACAGCTCATAGACTCACCATTGTTGTGGGACTGGAGGAACATCTGGAGGAGGCTGAAGCAGCCCCCAGTGAAGTCCAGAAGCACATTGCCAATGCTCCAGCCCTCCGTGCTTTTGTAGACAAAATTCATGTAGGCCTGGGCAGCCAGACAAAGACATGGAGGGCGGTGAGGGGGCTGGATGGCTGCCTCACAAGCCTCGTGACTGCCACTCCGAACAAGTGCGGCTGTAATCCCTCCCACTCATGTGCTCCGGCCTGGGCTCCAAAGAACACGGTGACCTTTGGGCTCCGACAAGGCTTGGCAGAGAATAGCTTGGGTAGTCCTCCTCCCCCATGAAGACTCCCCACTCAGCCTGGACTTCATGCTGGGCCTGGTTTGAAACACCAGCTCCACCACTGGCGCCCGTTGCCTTGGGCATTCTCCTAGCCTTGGTTTTTCCAGCTGTAGAGGGGGTTATCTCCCGTCTCAGCCCTGCTTGGGCGCAGGGGGTCTCTGTCTCAGGCTTCTCAGGTCCAGTGGGCAGATCTAATGGACACACTCTCCTGCCTCTGCCAGTGCTGCACTCCTCCCTCCAACGCCAGCACCCTCTGGGGTCTTCTGACTAGGCCTCGGGGGGGTCTTCTCCCCGTCAGCCATCAGCCAGGTCCCCTTTTTTGTCCTCTCCCACCCTCTCCAGACTTGCTGTCACCTCAACAGTCTTGGACAGTTTCAAACATCTCCAAATTGGGGCTCCTGCCCCCCAGGTTTCCCAGCCCCAAGCTTTCCCACATTCAGGGACTGAGGCCCCACTTCCCTCAAGACCTACTCTCACTCCGAAGCCTTCTTCCCAAGCCCCTGGTTCCCGGCCCCACCTTCCTTTAGCTCAACACTGGGTCACTCCAGCAACGGGGCAGACATGCTCGACTCCGAGTCCCTGGGTCTGCACAGGCCTGAGTGCTTGAGGGAGGCTGCTGAGGGCCCACAAGGAAGGCCCGGATGGGAGTGGCAGTCACAGTGGTGGATTCCCTCCTCCCACCTGCTCTTTCAGGGTTGTCGGCTGTGGTAATGGGGCAGAACTGAAGCTGCTAGGAAGGTTGGGATGGAGAGACCTGCACCAGCCGACTCTCAGCTGAGTGTGAGCTCAGAGTCTCCGCCGAAGTCTTCGTGAGATTTTGGCACCAGGAAGAGCGGGCGACGGTGTGGCCAGCTTTCACCCCGTCCCATCCTGCTGGGCCCATGGCTTCCACTGCGGCTTCCCATGCCCGGTCCTCGCCCCAGCCAGGTCAGGGCCGGGGGCCTGTATCTCACCCCCCTCACCCCGGTGGCCACATGGAGAGTAAGGAAGGCCCCAGAAGTACCTGTGGGAAGTACTTGACCAGTGTCACCATGAGCTTGATGTAGGAGAAGGAGAAGAGAAACTGCAGCCACGTGGTTACCCCGACTGCGGCCATAATCATGGTGATGAGCACGAAGAGCCACGAGAGCACCAGGAAGCCGATGGCGGGCCAGGACACCCGCTGGTCACCATGCTGGGACGAGAGGAGAAGGGGGGGAGGTGGGCGTGAGTGGGGCAATGCTCCCACCACCAGCAATGCTCTGTCACTATCGGGGTCTCCAGTTCAGTCCTTCCTGGACTTTCCAGAGCCCAACTGCTTCTTGTTTCCACAATGCACACTGGGTGCTCTCAGCCCTCCAGGAGCGAAGGATGTCGGGGATGGAACCCAACACCAGCCCAGCCTTGTGCATTCCATGGTGCAGAGGGAGCCTGATCACTCTGGAATCTGCCCCACCCTACCCCTTCCCCAAAGGCGCCTTCACCCAAGCTCCATAGCAGAGTAAGAAAACCTGGAAGGTTCGTGAAGGTGGGGCCCAAGGACCGTGGCTGGCCTTGTGTGTGTGGAGGAACTCCGTGAGGGAAATGGTGCTCCCACAGGGAAGTAAAGAAAACACCACGTCAGCAACCACACGGCCCAACGTGGCTGAGTCCAGGCCCCTCAGGGTCCTCGTGAGCCTCCTCCGCACCCTGAACCCTAGCTACCTCCATTGGCTCATGGGTGCTCTCACTTCCTTGGCCTTCACAGTCAGTGCCCCAGCTGGGGGTGCTCCCTGTCCCTCTTCCCCATGAACAGGAACGTACTCACCCCACGGTCCACACTGAACACCAATTCCTGATGCCCTCCTTTCCCCTCCTCGCTGGCTGGGCCACGCTCTCCCCTCCCCTCAGCTCTGCGCCTACCAGGTCATCATGCCTCTCTCTGTCCCTCACTCTAGACCTGGGGAAGGGGGCAAGAACTTGGGCTCGTGGTGTGGTCCTTGTGCCTGGCCTATTATCTTGGCCCAATAATCAATCAGATGCTGAATGATCAAACACGTGTCCTTTCTGAGGGTCTGTGTCTTTGCGGTAAGACAGCATCTGATTTTTAGCAGGTGGTGGTGGTGGGCGCTGCCTGGCAGCCACGGGGGACAGGTGCCATTCCGTCTCTCACCTCGTACAGGAAGCACTGCACCAGCACCACCAGGGTGAGGGCCACGGCGTGCAGGCTGAAGAAGACATCGTTACTCTCCACAGGGTTCACTCCATTCGGGTATTTGGAGAGAAACTGCTCCTGTGGAGGGGGTGTCACGAAGCTGAAGAGGGGCAGCCGGGCCAGGAACTGCTTGGGCTGGGCTGTGGTGGGTGGGCAGGGTCATCCATACCTTGATGTGTGGCGACCAGAAGAGGGCGACGTTGAACACGCTGTAGGCCACGAAGCCCGTCAGGTTCAGGGTGACGAAGTCGAAGCTCAGACCAACAACACTGTGGGAGGAGAGATGGGGACAGGGCAGGTAAGCCCGCCAGGAAGGCAAGGGAGGGGCGGGGACAGAGCTCCCAGCCGAGCACTGGCCTTGGGTCCATGCCACAGTTGATGCCACTTAATGGCACCCTCTGGGGAACCAGTTTCCTCCTGCCTCAAGTCCTGGCCCCCGAGGGAAGCTTGGGGCCTCCTGCAGAAAGGAGGCGTCTCCCCTCCCGGGTCATGCTCGGCAGCCCCGCAGGAGGCCCACATGGCGAGGGTGACTGCGGGAAAGCTTGTGTCCTTGCAGCGTGAAGACGCAATCGCAGGCCCACTTTGTCCTTCTTTTCTCAGACAATATCCTTTTCATTTCAGAAATACACCTCAGTGATTTGTTATTTATACACATTACAGAACGATCCCCATAACAGGTCCAGTTACCACCTGTCACTATACAAAGTTATTCCAATATTATTGACTATATTCCTTGTGCTATACGTCACATCCTCATGAGTTATTTATTTCATACCTGGAAGTTTGTGCCTCTTTTTTAAAAAAATGTATTTTATTTTTTACAGAGAGGAAGGGAGAGGGATAGACAGTTAGAAATATCGGTGAGACAGAAACATTGATCAGCTGCCTCCTGCTCACTCCCTGCTGGTAATCGCAACCAAGGTACATGCCCTTGACCGGAATCGAACCTGGAACCCTTGAGTCTGCAGGCTGATGCTCTATCCATTGAGTCAAACTGGTTAAAGTTTGTACCTCTTAATCCTGTTCACCTATGGCACCTACTCCCCAATGTCTCCCCACTACCCTTGGTAACCACCAGTTAGCTATACCAATTAGTCTGTTTCTGTTTTGTTTTAGACTTCGATTTTATAAATAAAATCATCCAATATTTCTTTTTTCTGTCTATCTCACTTGGCATACACCTTCTAGGTCTGGCCATGTTGTTGAAAATGGCACGATTTCATCCTTTATTATGGCCGAGTAATATTCCATTGTATATGTGGTATACATCTTCTTTATTGATTCGTCTATCACGGACACTCGGGTTGTTTCCATATTGCAAATAATGCTGCAATGAACCTCATTATCTTTTCAAATTAGTATTTCCGTCATCTTTGGATAAACAGCCAGTAGAACTGCTGGATCATATGGCAGTCCTATTTCTAATGTTTTAAGGAACCTCCATACTGTGGCTTCATCATTTTAAATTGCCACCAGTGTATGAGGGTTCTCTTTTCTCCACATCCTCTACAACACTTATTTTTTTTTTTGTCTTTTAAATGCTAGCCTTCTCTCACAGGTGTGAGGTACTATCTTGGGGTTTTGAACCGCATTTTCCTGGTAGTTAGTGATGTTGAGCATGTTTTCATGTGCCTGCTGGCCATCTGTATGCCTTCTTCTGAAAAAAGATCTGTTCAAGTCCTCTACCCACTTTTTAATTGAGTAGCTTACTTTTTTTTTTTTGATACTTATATAAGTTCTTTGTACATTTTGGTTATTCACCTATCAGATATATGACTTGGAAATATCTTCTCCCACTCGGTGGGTTGCTTTTTTGTTTTGTTGGTTTCCTTTGCCATACAAAAAGCTTTATAGTTTGATGTAATTCCATTTGTTTATTTTTGCTTTTGTTGCCCTTGTCTGATAAGACATAACCAAAAAAAATGTTAAGGCTGATATCATAGAGCTTACTGCTCATGTTTTCTTCTAGTTTTATGGTTTCAGGTCTTACATTCAAGTCTTTAATCAAAATGGTGTAAGGTAGTGGTCATTTCATTCTTTTGCAGGTAGCTGTCCAGTTTCCCTGTCATTTATTGAAGAGACTGTCTTTACCCCAGTGTATATTCTTAACTCCTGTTATAGATCAACTGTGTATGTGAGGGTTTATTTCTGGGCTCTCTATTCTATTCCATTGAACTCTGTGTCTGTTTTTGTGCCAGGACCATGCTGTTTTGATTACTATAGCCTTGTAGTATAGTTTGGTATCAGGGAATGTGATACCTCTTTTTTTTTTTCAAGATTGCTATGGCTATTTTGGGGTCTTTGTGGTTTTATACCAATTTTAGGATTCTTCATTGTAGTTCTGTGAAAAAGCCTTTGGTAGTTTGATGGGGATTGCAATGAATCTGCGATTGCTTTGGATAAGTGTGAACATTTAAACAATATTAATTCTTCCAATCTGTGAGCATGGTGTATCTTTCTAGTATTTGCATCTTCATCAATTTCTTTCATTGATATCTGTTTTCAGAATAAAGATCTTTCACCTCCTTGATTAAATTTACTCTTAGGTATTTTAATTTTTTAGATGCAACTGTAAATAAGATTTTCTTAATTTCTCTTTCTGAAACATTATTTGTGTATAGAAATGCATTTTAAATGTATTTCCTCCGCATTTTGTCTAGGTGCCTTTAAAACGAGTTCTGCTGTGCCCCAGGGTGGGTGAGTCCTCGCACAGGGCCCTGGTAATACCCCTCCCTGCTGCAGGCCTCCGCGTGGGAGATGGGATGCCCTTCGTTACCATGTCTCCATCTCGCCTACCCTTCTGTATGAGGTTCCTCTACCCTTTGCTGTGCAGAAACTGTTCAATAGGCCCTCAGTTCTTTTTTTAAAAAAATTTTAACATATTTTTATTGATTTCAGAGAGGGAGAGAGAGATAGAAACACCAATGATGACAGAATCATCGATGGGCTGCATCCTGCACATCCCCTGCTGGGGATTGAGCTCGAAACAAAGCACGTGCCCTTGATTGGAACTGAACTCTGGACCCTTCGGTCTGTAGGCCAATGCTTTAGCCACTGAGTCAAACCTGCTAGAGCTAGGCCCTTAGTTCTTTAGCAGGAATTGCTCTACATGTAGCACATATTCCCTATGTTTGTGGGAGGAGGTGCGTTCAGGGTCTTCTTACACCCATATCCTGGCCTCGTCTTCCTGTTTTATAATTGAGGTGGGAAGGGTTAATCTCCAAGGCTGAAGGATCCACTCTGGGTACAATAGCACAAGGTGACATTAATTCCTCCAGGGCTGGGCGGACTGAGATAAGAGAATATTTGGGTTGGACTTCACCCCCACTCAGCCCATTCTCCACTTCACTGAGAAGGCCCATTGTGTTGCTTTCACAGGGAGGAGCTGAATTGGGCAAGAGGCCAACTGCCCAGCAGTACAAGTGCCACCCCAGGCTCTCAGAGCTCTCACATGAACAACTTTCTAGAAAGGGCAGGAAAGGAGATAAGCAGAGGCGGAAAGGCTGAACCCATACTACCTACTGCCTCGTGGGAATGCCCATCATGCGGGCACCAAATGATTACCTTTTCCGCCTCCAGTTCACGATCACCTGTGGGTAGAAGGAGATGGACCAGGCCACAAAGTAGATCCAGCCAATCACCTGGTTTATGACACTGATGACGTTGCTTCGGATCACCAAGAAGCGTATCCTTGGGCTGGAAAGGGTTTGGAGACCAGGATGAGCTGAAATGAGGCTCCCGAGAGAAACCCCCATGTGCCAGCCCTGCCTCTCTTCTCGCCCTTAAACCCCAGCTTACCCGGTTTGGTTGGAATGATTGTCGTGCAGAAGAACAGTAATTTGTCCCACATTTCGAGATGTCACTTGAAAAGAAGACTCTGTCGCTCTGGGAGGCACCACAACCTATAGGAAAACTGAATTCGATCCAGTGCCATGTATTTGTTGGGACCTGAGTGTCCCGCTGCAGACTAAGCACTAGGAAATGTAGGGACAGATTGCACAAGGCCCCTGCCTTCCAGGAGCTTACTACCAAAAGGGAGAAGCACGACCAACCCGCCAACTAGAACCCCCGTACACCAATGTGTTATGCTAGACTTTCTGAGCAGAACGTGGTTCTGCCCTTGGGCCTACCCCTGGCTCATCTCTGAGGTGGGATGGCTCCCTTCCTCTCACCAGTCATGTGAGCTGTGAATCAAGCAAGACCTCAGAGAGCTGAATGCCAGGACTTGCTGTGAGAGCCACTGGCTTTTCTTAGCCTGCAGCAGGCCTGATACCCTGGGGTGGGAGAAGTTGGATTTAATGATGTGTGATGTTCACCATGGGATGAGATGAGATTCCCTTCTCACTGGAAGCCCATGTTTCCACACGGTCTGCTTGCTAAGGGGCTCAGAGCCAGTTTGCAGCCCATTTCTACAACCACACAGGGCCTCGTGGCATGCCTTATGGTCATCAATTTCATCCCTGTATTCACCTTGTCTGTTTTTTGTTAAAGCCCTCGTTTACTTTATACTGTCTCCCCTATTGATTTTGTAAAAATCTACTTTATCAGTAATTGGCTCAAATCCTTAGTAAGGCACAAGCAGGGTGTATATATTAACAGACTAGAGGCCGGGTGCAGAAAAATTTGTGCACTGGGGGGGTGGGGTCCCTCAGCCCAGCCTGTGCCTTCTTGCAGTCTGGGACTTCTTGGGGAATGTCCACCTGCTGGTGTGCCTGGCCAGCCTCAGTGAGGGGCTGATGGCCGTTTCAGGCTGTCCACAGCCCCTTCAGGGTTCAGGTCCCTATTGGGGTGCCTGGCTGGAAGCAGGTATCTGGGACTTATTTAACTTCTATAATTGAAACTTTGTTGCCTTGGTCCTACCCCCCCCCCAACCTGTTCGAAGCCTGGGTTGCCCCTGGCAATCCAAGGTACCTGCCTTGCAGGTATCTGGGATTTGTTTATCTTCTATAATTGAAACTTTGTAGCCTTGGGTAGAGCTGCAACAGAGTAGGCCTGCAGGGTCCTGGCTTCCTCCATTGCCTGGGGCAACTCCAGCTCCGTGGCTGCCGCCATCTTAGTTGAGTTAATTTGTATATTTGCTCCTGATTGGTTGGTGGGTGTGGCTTGTGGGTGTAACAGAGGGTCAATTTGCATATTATTCTTTTATTAGATTAGACAAAGGCATAAGGGCTGTGAATAGTTATGGCTGTAACACCAGACAGACTCTGGCACTGGGTTTTGCAAACAACACTCAACCAATGGGATCTCAGAACAGTGCTTTGCAAACCTTAATGTGGACTCAAATCATGCAGGGATCAGGCTCCTGTGCAGATTTTGAATCAGTGGATCTGGAACGGGGCCTGGGAGTCTGCATTTCTAAAAGGTTTCCAGCGGGGACAATGCTGCTAGGCCGTGAATACCCTTTGAGTAGCAAAGTCTCAGAAAATTAGCTTAAGAATTTCTTCTACATTCCCAGAACCATTTTCTGCCTTCCATTTCTTACCACCACCTTCCTAACTCCATCTACACAGCATAAGACGCCCATCCTCAAGGAGACCAACAAAGCCAAAGCCAGAGACTTCCAGAGGGATGGGACGGGGCAGCCCACGGTCTAAGCACCAGGTGGCCTACTTCCAGAAGCACTTAGTTAAAATGTGTGTTGTTACCCAGCAGCTCTCTACCCACCAGTTAAGATTCATTACTTACTTCATCTGGCAGCTCAAGGATAGTGATATTTTTTGAATGAAATATGATTTCAAAAGTGATCACCAAGGTTGCATTTAGGGGATGCCTGTGGGGGACAAGAGTCTGATTACCACTGAGGAGTGGGACACTGCGATCTCAACCCACCTACAGATTTCACACAAGGTCTGTCATCCTCAAGCACTTAGGGTGAGGAAGTGCTATGTGCTCAATCTGAGGAGAGAGAAGGTGGGCTCCCTGCTCCGTAGGACTTTTCTATCTTTTTTTAAAAAACGTATTTTTATTGATTTCAAAGAGGAAGGGAGAGGGAGAGAGAGATACAAACATCAGTGATGAGAGAGAATCATTGATAGGCCACCTTCTGCACACCCCCTACGAGGGATGGAGCCCACAAACCAGGCATCGATCCGTGACTACCTGGTTCATAGGTTAACGCTCAACCACCGAGCCATCCCAGCCAGGCAGGAGCGTTCTATCTTTATCAGAGGAGAAGATGTCCTACTGGGGCTGACTGAGACCACGAGAAAGTGAGAAACTGGCTGTGAGTGCCAAATAAGGTGTCCAGAGGCCGATTGGATGATGATACTTGCTCTGGTGGGCAAGGCTTCGGATGCTCAGGTCTGAGCAGGGAGCACCGTGTCCCCGGAAAGCCATGAGGTGTGTCTGAGCAGCCCCGGGGGGCTCAGGTCTGCACTGAGAGGCCTGGTGTTAGTTTGGAAGGCAGTGGAAAGCCACGCCAGGGTTCTGGAGAGGGGAGAGCTATGGAGAGGGGATGACGTGTCAGAGTCACCAGGTGTCCGGGTGCAAGTGGCTGGGCTACAGACAGAATGGAGGTCTGTTGGAGAGCCTTGGTACCACCGCTGTGGTTTGACAACAGACTTCCAGGAGGGGTGAGGGGAGGGCGAGGGGGAAGAGAGAAAGGAAAGGCCTCCATGTGACTGGGAGACAGGTGTAGGGGGAAGCAGTGAAGGATGCAGAAGAGGAGGCTCTCAGCACAGTCTGAACTGGGTCGGCACCCTTAAGCCAGAACCAGCAGAGGTCAGCAAGAAAGACTCTCAGTCGAGGCTAAGTGTGAGGGTCACACAAACGGGATTCACAGATGGAGACATTTCTGCTTTAGGAAGTGATCTGACAAGTGGTCAGCCCCTTACTCCTGACCTCAGGGCTCTCCTCAAACACTTAGAGCCTTGGAAAGGGCCACTCTGAAATCTGGCATCAACTGCTGGTCACTCAAGGACTCTTTTCGGCTGGGGAAAGGGCTCATGACTGTGGAGAAGCCCCTTCCTGCTTCTCCCACAAGAAACAAGGCTTCTGTGAGTGGGGGAAGAGAGACTCAGGGACCTTGGTCTGCAGCCCAGGCTGGTGCCTCTCTTCCTCTGGCTTCTCTGAGTGTGAAGAGGCACGAGCATCATGCTTGAAATATGAAGGGACAGAGCCAGCCGTGAGGTGATGAGCTGGGCCACGGGCAGCTCAGGGCCTGGGCACTTACTGAAGGGTGATGCTGACATTGGCTGAGCTCCCATTTTCCAGCTTCACGGTGGAAGGAACAGCAAGGTTGACCGTTGACTCTGGAAGGACCCGAATCAATGGCATTAGTCATGAGGTCAGAGAATTAGGCCCACAGGGAGAGACGGACCAGGGCCCCTGCCATCTGAACTCAGGAACTATGTCCGATGATGACCTCTATCTTCTAGGTGAAGACACAGAGGTTCTGGGAGACTAAGTGATGTGACTGGAGACCAAAGACCTCATTGTATTCTTTTACCTCCTGTTGCCATTGGAGGGAGACACAGGTCTGAGCAGGAGACACTGCCAAATCCTCCTCCCCAACATCATAGGCTCTGAGGGTATGCAGCCAAGTTATCTAGAGACAGTTTTACAAACTAAAGGAACTCAAGCCACAACCCTGGAAAACGTGGACGCAAACCACTTCTTCAGATGGAAGTCACAGGAGTCTCCTCTGTTTGTGAGGCTTCAGTGGACCTGCAGAATGGGTGCAGCCTCTCCTTGAGCATTTCTTTGATTATTGTCAGCTGAGTTCAGTGGCATTGGCAGAGTAAAGTCCTGGAAACATACTGTACCAAAGGTGGGTATGTTGTCAGTCTGACCCTTAGCTCAGGTGCCAGGGGGTGGGTTTCATTATCTAAGTTCAACCAGGCGTAAGGAACGGACACAGTTATCTGGGTTCAGCCAGGAGTGACAATTACAATGAAGCCACAAGAATGAAGAATTACAGCTTGATCTTTAACCATGATTTCACATAAATCCTTTGTTTTAAACTCTAGTAAAACTTCCTGGAATCATACTGTATAAAATACATGTGCTGCACCAGCTCTGTCTCTCCAACAGAGGGCCAGCTGTCCCACCCAGTCCCAGCTTTCCCTACTGTCTCTGTGTCTGTCTCTTTTTCTCAATCCTCTGTTGCCCCTACTCAGGACTTACATCCGCTTCTCTAGCTGTGCTAGTCACAGGCCAAGAGAGAAATACTTATACTCAGACACATGGGCCCAGCTAACCTGTTTCTCAAAAAACCCTGTTGGGTTCCCATATGAACTTGAACCCAGCTCAACCCATTCACCTGTCCCTTTCCTGAGGCCGACTCAGCTGGGGACTAGCGGGGAGACTGATTTCCTCTTGGGTTTAAGGTGTTAGCTTAGGATGAGGTAGACAAACAGGCATCCAGGGTGAGGGGAGAAGCAGGTTTGGGAGGCGAAATAACCCCAGAGCAACTTGGCTACAGAAAATGAGTCAGCCTCTCTCTGACTTTTTCCTGTGTTCTTAGGGCAACACCCCTCTCCCCCATCCCAAGTATGCTCACAGATCCAGGCACCTGTCCACCTCCCCTCCCTCACCTCTAGGCCTTCAGGATTACACACAGCATAAGGTATGGCATGAATCTAGAATGGAAGTGGAGGGAGGCCCACAGTGGGAAAGCAAATGCTCAACTTGATGAAGATGGTTTTTGCTGGGGTAGCGGCCGCAGGCAGGGCCCAGGTCTCCCTCTCCCCAGACCATGAAAGGCATAAGGTAAAGAACTGAGTTTAGGTGCCCAGGTGGGAAGGGCATTTAGAAGTTCTCCACTGTCTGATCCCCCTTCGCATACCCCTACCTGGCAGTTTCTCTTCCTCTGCCTGGACACCCAGAAGGGGTAACCCCAGCTCCTCCAAGGGAAGGGCCAGCCTGGAACTTGCACTCCTGGAACTTGCTACCCAGACCTCTCAGACCCTATCTGAGCCACCTTCCTCATGCTGACCTTGCACGTGTGAATGCAGACTTAGTCCTGTGTCTGCAAGTCTCCAGCTGACTCCCACCAGGGTCGCTCTGAGTGGCAGGTCCCCGCCCCTGCCCTCCGGCCCTTGCAGAGGCCACGCTGCACAGAGCAGGAAGGTCCCTCCCCTACGTGTAGCCTTGGGGCTTGGAGGCAGCTTTGACAACGCCACCTCTTCTTTTTCACTCGCTGCTCCCAAAGAACCTGTGGCTTTGTTCTGGGCTGGCACAGCTGGGGCAGGTCCTTGCTGTTCCTTTCCACCTAGAGCTGAGGACCACACCGGATAAGCAATACTGTGACAAGACGGTACCCAGGAAGGGATACTGAAAGTGATGCCAGGCAGCCACCAACACCCCGGGTCTCCTGGGCTCTGCCGGGACTGTGATCAGGGTGAGTGGGAGATCCCCATGGCCTCAGTTCTTCCACTGTCTTTCTATTTTGAAAGCAGAGTCTGTGGATGCTCAAAGAACCAGATCAAGGGGTGTTTACTTCCCTCTCACTCAGTGCCACTGAAGACAGCAGTGCTCAGCAGCCAAGAGACTGGGCTCCGAGGTCAAACAGATCCATTCTGGATCTGTCACCTCCTAGCTGTGTGACCCTGGGTGTACGTAAGCCTGGTTCCTCACCTGTAACATGGGGAGAACAGTACTACCCACCTCACAGGACATTGTAAAGAGAAAGCGATGTGTGCGACTTTCCACACTGAGTGCTGAACAACTGCTGTTGACTATTCTTAACATCATGTAAACAAGGCAGGTCTTTTTGTTTGTTTGTTTAAGAGCAATGCAGTTAGAAAACTGTCATCATATCCTGGGAAAGCACACTTTAGAGTTTACCCTGGGGCAGGAGTCTCTGGACACAACACTGCAACTACCAAATGAATCTTAATGAGACCACCCCAAGTTACCTCTAAGGAGAGTCTGTTTTCATATCTATATCTCTATATATTTATGTATGTATGTATGTGTGTATACACACACACACACACACATATGTTTTTATTGACTTCAGAGAGAGGAAGGGAGAAGGAGAAAGAGATAAACATCAGTGATGAAAGAGAATCATTTATCGGCTCTCCTGCATGCCCCCTACTGGAGATCCAGCCCACAAACCGGGCATATGCCCTGAATGGGAATCGAACCGGGGCCTTCTGGTTCATGGGTCAACGCTCAACCACTGAGCCAACTTTAGATCCTTGACAATCACTTCCCAAAGCAAAACAAAGACAGACCCGCCAGACTGAGGTCAGAAAGCCAATTCCAGTTACTTGATTTTATGGTGGTTTCCACTGTTTATGACACTCAGGAAAGGAGGCAGAACGGTAAAATGGAGTAGGGACCCTACTCAGGTCTCACCTTACTTTCCAGCTCTGTGTCTTTGGGGAGGACCTTTACCCTCTCTGGGCCTAAATTTCCCCTCTGTATAATTGAGGGGGATTTGCTAGTCTTCTCTAGAGCAATGCATTAGCATTGCTAATGGAGCTTTATGTAAAGCCTGCCAATGCCCCTGTGTATATGCATCCTGGGGCCTTAGTCCCAGAGAATGTGACCCAGCAGGTCTGGAGTGGGGCTCTGGCATCTGTACCAAGAAACACAGGCTGCACGTGGAAACTGCTTATCCACAAGGTGTGAGTGTAAAGTAACATGGCTGACTTTTTAACAAACTTGGACGAGCTGGCCAGGTACTTATGTTCTCACAGATTTAAGAGGCCAGATAGCTGTAATGGTGCAGCCACTGTGCCGGCCTCTTGACAAGCTTGTATAGGATTTGTATTGTTTGAACAAGATTCATTTGAGATCTTTGGTCAGGGATTTTAAGATCTGATTTTTGACAATGGCCCAAATAATGGGTCTGGAGACCTAAAAGTGCTCAGCACAAATTCCTCCTGTGGAAGGAATTTCAGACTTGTTTTGGGGTAGTGGGAGGATAGAATGATACAGGCCTCTAAGAGCCCTGAACTAAACGTCACACCCTGTAAGGATATACAGATCCTGGTGTGTTTTTTGGACAACGAGCCAGTGTTCAGCGAGGCCCCTAGCCCCGTTCCTCAGTCCCTCTTGAAGGGAATGGTTTTCTCATCTTACGAGGGGATGCTGGGCAGTTTCTTTAGGAGTTTGTGGCCTGGCAGATCCAGGCGCAACAAGGTGGCTGCATCACGCTTCTGCAGCATCTCCCAGAGCCCGTAACTCCCTTTGTGAGGTCCGCAGGGCAGGAAGACAAGCCCTTCTTTACAGATATTACCCCAGATTGTTGGAGCTCCACAGTTTGATCTTGGTAACACAGATAAGGTAATAGGGACCCCAGCGCAGAAGGGCGATTAGTTAGTTATTATTTAGAAAAGCACACAAGAATGTATTGCCTGCAATAAAAACATATTAAGGACCACTTCTCCCCTGACTGCAGGTCTCACGGGATCCTCAGAAGTTAGGGGATATGTGCCCGTGGGGAGAGAGAAGGGGGAGGGAATGGCACGGGTGCACTCCCTGAAGGGAGAGCGCCAGAAGGGCCAACTATTTATGGAATCATCTGACTCCTTGTAAAACTCCTGGACCCCAGACCTGGGTCTGTCCCACCACCCCGTGGCTGCTTGACCAAGGGCCAGGCAAGCCCACGCAGTCTGGACAGTCCTAAATCCTTGGCTACAAACAGGTCAGGCTCCTTACTCGATTGCCCTCTTTACAAAGTTGATGACCCATTTCTAAACTTACCACATTTCTCTATGAGCTTCAGGGGGAAAAGGATAAAAACAACCAGCCAACTCCTTATCATGTTCCTCAATTCCAAAGAACTAGTGAGAAAAACAGAGCAAGAGAAGCTCAGGTTAAAGATGGGTCAGCTCAGCAACACTATGTCCCTGAGTGTGGTGGCCACAGAAGTGCAATATGCCCCCTGGAGCCATGGCATGAACTCTTCATAAAGGACTTCCACTTCCCGAACAGGACGCCAGGGAGGGCTTATCTTTAATATAACAGCGAAAGGGGCTCGGAGAGACGAAGTGGGTTGTGTAAGGGCCCACTCTGAGGAAGTAGGCAAACACTGAATGTTTCTCCTCCTCAACTGCTCCTTGCGACTTAATTAAACAGAAAGAATGCAGTTTTACTGGTTTAGAGTCCCTTCCCCCCCAAAATTATTAAAACTGTGGCCAGATATTTGACTTTGTGAACCTATACACATTGAGGAAATTGACTTCATTCCCTATCTCGGGATTAAGAGCCTAAGGGTTGTTATTTTCCTCAAAACTGTCGAAAAAGGCAGTCTGTTCTTCCTTTTTTCGGCCTGAAAGCCCCGGGGGGCGGGGCGGGGCGTGCTCCTGCCCACCGCCCTGGAGCCCAGCCCAGAGCTCAGCACCCACTCCCACCGGCGTTTCGGAAGGGTCCCCTCGGAGCCTCCGGTCTCCAAAGCAACCTGTAAACGCCGCCATCGGATTCAGGCGGCAACTAAGCGGGAGGCGGGGAAGGGGCTCGGATCACCCAACTACCTCGACAGCACGGTGAGCCCTACCTCCGCCCACCACCACCCGGGCCCTCGAACCTGGGGAATGTCCGGGGTCGCCAGGACGGGACAAGCGGCAAGGGATGGAACCCCGGCGCGCTGAGCAGGGCCGATCGCGGCAGGCTGCCCACCGGCGTGCGGCCCCAGCCCCAGGGGGCCCACTTGGGGAACGGGAGGGGCTGTCGGGGCCGTGCCGGCTCTCACCCGAGATCCTCGAAGCTCTGGGACCGATCCCCGAGACGTGGGAGATGCTTCGGGCTGTACCCGCCGCCCCGGTCCAGCTGGGTCTGCGAGAAGGCCGGCCCGAAGTCACCTGACCTCAGTCACCTGACCCGCGGAGTCACTAGATTCCCGCGGTGCACCCTGGGACCGGTAGTTTTGCCGAGTCTGAAGCAGGGTTGGGGCGGAGCGGAGGCCCCTCGGCAGGGAGGGAGGCTCGGTGTGAGGGAGTCTTCAGCCACTTCCAGGGACGCAGAGGCTCTCCGAGGCCCGCGGACTCTGCACGGGTTTTGAGAGCGACGCAGGGGCTGTCCGGCGGGGGCAGCGGCCGCCAAGGTCCTGGAACCCCAGCCCGCTAGGGCGGTGTCCTCCAGGTCCCGCCTTCCGCCGTCCCTCCGCCTATCGCCGGGCCCGCCGCTCGCCTTCCTCGGCCAATGGGAAGACGATCAGCCCTCACTTTGCGCGGGGCTGACAGCTTGGCCGGCGAGGCCCCGCCCCTGCAGGAGGGAGCCCCGCCCCGCGGGCAAAACCTACGCTGGTGCCACGGCCATGGCTGCGCCGCCGGTCGTGCTCGGCATCGACCTGGGCACCACGTCTGTGAAGGCGGCCGTGGTGGAGGCGGCTCCGGACGACCCATCGGGGTTCGTGGTTCTGGCCAGCTGTGTCCGGGCCGCGCGGGCCGAGGCGGCGGCCCAGAGCGCGGCGGCCGGGCCCCAGGTGAGGCTGTGCCCTGGAGCTGCGCCGCCTCCAGGGACCCCTGACCACCCTCTTCCTCCTCTAGGGGCCGCTCCAACACCCCCGTCCGGGGAGAAGTCTCCCTGACTGCTCCAGCCTGCCTGCCCTCCACCTGCCTGTTGCACCCCTTCCCACCCCCACCACCCCCTCCAATCGGCTAAGGCCGGGCACCGACCTCCCCACTCCGGCCTCCTCCAGGGGCTTTGCCCGCAGTGCTTACCCGTGCGCTCTGCCCTCCACCTTACGCACCCTGCCCCGCGGGCAATTCCTCTCCTTGGACAATTCTCCGCACACCTGCCTGTGCCCTCAAGTTCGGGATTCAGTTTGTTCCCCAGGGCAGAGTTTGGGTTTTCCTCTGGAAATCAGTCGCAGAGTCAGGCCTAACACAGCAAAATGTGGACTGAGCAACACCTGGTCCACAAAAGTCACCGCCCCCCCCCCCCCCCCCCAATCCCTACCCCATCCAAGGCCCCAAAGGCTGAGTGCGACACTGTGGAGGAAGAACAGATAGAAGGACAGATAGGAAGACAGAAAGACTTTGGAAGAAAGACAGACAGATAGAAAGATATTGAAAGACCGGTCATTAGAAAAGTTCAGATTGATGATGATACCCTGCAACATTTATCTTTGAAATGTGGCAATAACGCACTACCAGGAGCCTTGTGAAGGCTGCGAGACAGAATGGGAGGGTTTTACCACAGTGGGCTCTGTTGGGAGACGTGGGTTCAGAAAAGGTGCCAGCTCCTCAGAGCTGGATCCCATTAATGCCCTGAAAAAGGTGGCTCTACGTTTAGTTAATTGACAATAGAAATTAATACCAGGGAACTCTGAGTAACCTTTTTTTTCTGGATCTCAGTGTGTTCTCCGACTTGAAGTAGGTGGCCTCTGGCCTCATCTAGCCACAAACCTCCATTTCCCAGCCAAACACCACTGCCGGGAGCTGTTTTCCCAACTCCTGCCACGTATCTGGACTCAGTTCTTCAGGGTTCAGAGTCCTTCTCGCTCAGAAGCATTTCAGAGGATTAAGGTTTCAGGAACACTTTGCATTTCCATAGAGGCTTTCAAAGACAGTGTGGCTGGGGCGTCTGGGCATTTTAGAATGGTTATTTCACTCGGGACTCCGGCTCTGTGGGAGCGGGCTGCGGAGCCGGGATTACAGGGAGCGGGTTGAGGCAGTGTCCTATTCTGAGATAGGCCACTTCTTGAACATTATTTCCCCCAGCGTTGCAGGCACCTCTGTGTTTACAGACACACTGAGTGCACCACACCTGCCTAATGAGGGGTTTAGGGGAGGCCAGTGACAGCCCCCCCTGGCAACCCCCACATGCGTGTATGCTCTGGGACAAACAGCATTCCTATAATTTCATCTATGGCAGGACTCCTCAACCTAGGCACTGCGGATTTTTTGTTGTTGAGCTGAGTCATTCTTCATTGCGGGGCTCTGTCCTATGTCTTGTAGGATGTTGACAGCATGCCTGGCCTCTACATGCTAGCAGCATTCTCCTCCCCAGTTGTGGTACCCCCAAAACATTTCCATATGGCCATATGTCCCCCCAAGGGAGAGACATAACGGGGGTGAGAACCACCGATTGACAGAATGGCCGATGGTTCTGTTCTCCCCTCATGACCATACTTCTCAGTCTTTCGAAGGATTGTGTACACCATGGTCAAGCTTGGCAGCTATGTGGAAGGTCAGGCTTTTTGGTATTTGCAACGAGGGTTTTTGAGGGAAGCTCTGTGACCCTTTCTGCAAGTGTTATTTTTTTTCTCTCTGGGCCTAGTTTCCTCAATTGTCGAAAGAGGCGTGAAGGAGGAGGGTTGACAGAGTTTCTAAGTTATTTTTTTCAACTCTGAAGTCCGAGGATTTGATCTGGATGCAGACCAGTTGATAATCTGAGCCGAGGAATGGGGACAGCGCCTTTCCTGTCACATGGGCATACCCATTGTCTGTTCCCTACCGCACGCCCACAACTGGAGCGAGCTGCTTGCTGAACACTCTCCCCTTGTTTTCGCTGCCGTCTGGCCTGTTTCCCTCCTCCACGATCCCCACCCACACAACCCACCCACCCCGGGCCCATTTTAAACAGCAGCTCCTCTGTCCTGGGTTGATTCTCCACCTGATTGCCGTGCGTGAACTCTTTAAACCAGGGCTGTCCAATTGAAATCGAAGCCACCGATGTGAGCGACACCTGTAATTTTATTTTTTTAATTACATTTTTATTTTTTAAATTGTTGATGGTATTGCAGATATCTCCCATTCCTTCTCTCTTTCTCTCCTTGACACGTGTAATTTTCAAATTTTCAGTACCCATATTTTAAAAAGTACAGAATAACAGGTGCAATGGTCTTTTTACATTGAATTTGTTGGATCAAACTGATTAATAAAATGATATAGGTTTCAGGTGTACAGATGTATACACATCATCTATAGGTGGTAGTGTGTGCTCCCCACCCCAAGTCAAGTCTTCTTCCATCACCGTTTATCTCCTCTATACTCTCTTCTATCTTCCCCAACCCCTGAAATGAATTCTAATTGCATATTTTACTTAACCCAGTGTTCTCAACATAGTATGATTCCAACATATTAATATAAAACTATTAATGACGTTGTGCGTTCTTTCTTTCCATACTAACTCTGAAATCTGGTCTGAATTTTACATTGACAGCACATCTTAATGCGGGCTAGCCACATGTGGCTAATGACTACCGCGTTGGACTGTGCAGGTCTAAACAAGTGCCTTTCCCGCTTCCTTCTCCCTCCCTCTTCTGTCGTCTTGCTTCCCTCCTTCGGGGATTGTGGACAGCCATGCACCTCCTCTTTGCCTGCCTTTATTGCCAAGTCAGTTCTGCTGTAGTCTCTCCTATATATAAAGAGTCTTGTTGCCCTAGCTGGTTTGGCTCAGTGGATAGAGCATCAGCCTGCGGACCAAAGGGTCCCAAGTTCAATTCCGATCAAGAGCAAGTACCTTGGTTGCAGGCTTCTCCCCGGGTGTGCATGCAGGAGGCAACCAATTGATGTGTTTCTCCCACGTTGGTATTTCTCTCTGTCTTTCCCTCTCCCTAAAAATCAATGGGAAAAATATCTTCGGGTGAGGATTAAAAAAAGAAAGAAAGAAAGAATCTTGTTAGGATTTGGAGTTGTTTCCTCAGGGAAATGCTTTGTGCTCCCTCTCTGCTCCTTCCCATCCTTCGCCATCCTTCCCCTCTTCCCCTTTCTTTCTGCTCCTTTGTTTGTACTTATTAGGAGCCAAGAATTGCCTTTAACCAAGGCCAGGAGGCTGACAGGGGACAAGTGAGGGTTTGTTGTAAGGAGGGGAGGGCTGTACTCCCCCCTGAAGGGGGAAGCAAGAGGCCTGACAGCTCAGTCTTCAGATGCTTTCTCAAGACTATAAGCTTTTCCAGTTCCCCAGTGAACAGGCTACATTTATTAGGAGCTCAGCCTAATAAACATTTCTCTTCTTCTCTCCTGAATTTTCCAAGGAGTCTCCTAGGTGTTAAATATAAGTTTATTTTGTGCCTTTTTCTAGGGGCAAAAATAGAATATTGGGGATGAGCTATGGTTATGGGAAATATTAATCATGCTCTGGTAACCGTGATTGCTTTATTCTGGTTAAAAGAAAGGACATTTTAACCTGGCTTGGAGTTGTATGCCCCGGGACCTGGGAGTCAACCTTGGAATTTAGTCCATTCTCATTCAAGAACTGCCTATTGCCCAGGCTGGTGTGGCTCAGAGGTTGAGCATCAACCTATGAACTAGAAGGTCATGGTTTGATTTCCGGTCAGAGCTCATGCCTGAGTTGTGGACTTGATCCCCAGTGGGGGAGCATATAGGAGCCATTTCTCATCATTGGTGTGTCTTTCTCTCCCTCCCCATTCCTTTCTGAAATCAATAAAAATATAAAAAAAAATTAAAAAAGAACTTCCTATTATCATGGAAAGATGAACAACCCTGTTGCTCAAACAGTGGAGTCCTACCCCAGCCTGCATAGCCTACCTCCCCATGCCTGTAATTTCTAATTATCCGTGTAATCTTTGTCCTACTCCATATAAGCAGCTGGCTTATGGTGGGGTGCAGAGCAGATTTTCGTGGATGACTTGCTGCTCTCCCATACCGCGGGCGGTATTGGAATGAATGCTCGTGTATGATTCAATCCTGTGTCTGCTGAATTGGCTCAGGTAGTGACAGGCAGCCCGGACCCACTGGAAGAGCCCCTTACCCTGGGCTTGAAGCCCACTGATTGGGTCCCAGCCTCTCCTCTTTTCCAGCCTCATCGCCCACCACCCCCTTGCATAGCCCATTACCCTGGTTCTGTACCAGGGGCTCCCTGGCCTTCCTCATGCCTGCCTTCTCTAGGTGGGCTTTTGTTTCCAAGTCCAGGGCCTGGCCCTCAGGGCACTTAAGAAATGTTCCTCGCTGCTGTGTTTCATCCTTCTTGTACTCCAACACGCTGTGCCTTGGGAGAGACCCTTCCCTTATTCCTCCTGTCAGCATGGTCTGTCTTGTGCTTTCCTGCACTTCCTGCTAGATTATAACTTCTTTTAGGCCAGGGGCAGTGCTCTCCTCAGCTCATGGCACCCACAGTGAAGTGGCGGGCAGGGCCTGGGCCATTTGCCCAACTTCGACTGCAGCCGTGCCTCATCTGCCTCATCGTAAAGGGAGGAAGTGCAACCTTGCCCACCACATTCCTGCTCCAAGTCAGGGGGAGGTGGGGAGAACCCTCAGCCTCACATCTCTTCCCTGAGGCCCGTCAGCAGGTGACCCCAGTGGAATTAGCTGGGCAGCCACCGCCCCGGAAATCCCTGCAGGCCCTTGCCCTGTGTGTCTGTTCTTTTCCAGGCTCGGGAGCAGGATGTGAGTAGAATCATCCAAGCCCTACACGAGTGCCTTGCTGCTCTTCCCCGGCAGCAGCTCCGCAAAGTGGGTGGCATCGGAGTGTCAGGACAGATGCATGGAGTCCTGTTTTGGAAAACAGGCCAAGGTATGCGGGGCTCCGGGGGTGATCACATGCTGCGAAGAGTGGAACGAGAAAGCGCTGCCAAGGGCTGTCTGGAGGGTCAGCGGTGGGGATGCAGTGGCACACGCTGCCTCGTGTTTTGTGTACGTCTGACTTGTACAGATGTGTTAGTGAATCTGAACCACCCATTCATTCGACATCATCAGCCCATTAGCCAGGAACAGGAGAGGGAGTTCTCTCGGATTTCCTGTAGGATTCTGTGCCATGGGTTTTCCGTAGCTTTCTCTGTATGTCAGTGTCTCAGAGCGTCACTGCTGGCAGCCAGGAGGTTGTATCGCTGTAGGAGATGCCAACACACAGAGGAAACTCTTCTATGTGTGTGTTTTTAAAAATTATTATTAATATAATCACAGATGTTTGTGATTTTGAAATTCCAGGGTGTGTCCTTTCTATGGGCTCAATTGTCAGCTGAGCATTATTTAGCTGATCATCATATATCGGGAGGTCTGCCCGAGTGCTGAGATGGGTGACTTGTTCTGTTTGGCCTCCAGGAGGAGAATTAAGCCAGCAAAATAGCATCAAGCAATTTACATGCCAAGTGCTAGGCAAAGGATGCTACCTGCATGATGTCCCCGGACTTTCCCAGCACCCTGTGACATAGGCTACACTACTGTCCCGTCCCCCGTCCCCACCCCCCCCTCCCCCCGTGCAGATGAAAAGTTGAGAATCCGAGAGATTAAAGTAATATGCTTGGGGCCCTGGCTGGTTTGGCTCACTGTATAGAGTGTCGGCCTGTGGACTGAAAGGTGCCAGGTTCGATTCCAGTCAAGGGCACATATATATATGCTTGGGATCATATGGCAGCAAGTGGCAACTCCAGCTTTTGAACCCAGGAAAGTCTGAGTACAGACACTGAACTATTAAAGGCCTCTGGGAGGACCTGAGCTACAGGGGGCACAACAGCTTAACGAGGGGAGAACTTCCCAACAGCATGCCGAGGAGGGATTAGACTCCATAGGAACTTGTGTGCTCCCGGTTATGGCAAGCACTGAAAACATTCTGTCAATTATAAAAAATTCTATATTGATGTAAAAATAAGGAGAACAGTATTAGGGACCCATATACCCATCACCCAGCTTTAAAAATGCCGACATTTTACTGCAGGTGCTTTACGTAGAGGATGGGTGGCCGCTTTGGGGGCTGTAGTTACGGGCACTTGAACGTTGGATTCATCCCAGAGTCAGCGATCCTGATTCCCCTGGGCCACCTGAGGGTGGCTTGCCTCTCAGCAAGCGTGACTGGCATCTAGGGCTGCATCCTTGGATGGGCTGGGTGCCCGGATGAGCCAGTGCAGGCTCCCTCCGTCCTTCCTCCCTCTCATCTGCCTGTTTTGGGGACAGCTGGGACCACAGGCTCCCGTCGGTAGCAGGAGCAGAGGCCGATTAGGGTGTTAGAACTGACTTCTCAGAGGGAGTCTCAGTTGTAAAAGCTTTTTAAACTCCTTAATTTTGCATTAACGAGAATAAATGCCCTTTTAATACTAAAACCCTTTCCAAAGAGGACAGCAGAGATCTAACGGTTGTGGTCTGGTCCCACGCCTTCCTTTCTGCCTGTCTCCTGGACTCTCACAACCACACAAGCCATCGCTCTCGTCCAAGAGGCTGTTGAATATTTCATGGAGCCAGCCGCACGCCTTTTTGTCTTGTTTTCTGTTTCTGGGAAGGAGGAAAGTCGCTGTTTGCCCATGATGATACCTGCCTAGCGGAGCTGGGTGAAATCAATCTGGGATCAGGTCGTCCCGCTTTTAACGGAGGCTGTAATTCAGTTTGGGTTTAGTACCTACAGTGTATAAGGCTCTGTGCTGGGCCCTGCGGGAGCCGCAGAAAGGAATGGATGAAGCCCCCACCTTCCAGGGCACACTCGAGGCAGTCAACATAGATGGGACCGTAACCCGCGCAGAGAGCTAAGTGCCTTCACGAGGGTACAGTTGAGGCAGCGGGAGGAGAGGAGAGGGAGTGACTAACGTCTTCCGAGAGGCCTGTGGTTATGCCTGTTTCCATAACCATTTTCAGGCGCAGTAACAGCAGGAGAGAAGTGGGGATCATAAAACCAAATCAAGCAGCAGACGGGGAGGAAAGATTTGCTGGTGCATAGTAGCCAGAGGACGCATACGGGTCCATAAAAAGAACAAATAGCAGAAAGGACAATGTCATTAGTAATTAGGGGAGCTGCGATGAAAACAACCATGAGAAGTCATTTTCCACCCACTGGGCCACCAGAGATCAAAATGCCAAGAGTTGGCAACGGGGTGGAAAATGGGTTCTTTTAAATACCGCTGTTGGGAGTGTCCATCAGCAGAGCCATTTTGGAGGACGGTTTGGCAGGGCCTATTTAGAAACAAGATAGCTTTTAAAAACAAGGAAGAATGAATAAGACAGCTGCTATCAGTCCACAGCGCTCCTACCTGGGGAATCTATTCAGGAAAAGTATCTTAACACGTGTGTGCGTGGGGAGGCATAATTATGGCCGCCCACTGCATCCTTGTTTATGGCAGTGAGCACTGTGACACCTCATCACAGGGGAACGGTTAAATAATGTTCGGATTTATTTACCATAGAGTGACATGCAGTAGTTTGAAAGGATCAGGTCCTTTCAGGTACATGGACATGAAGAGAATGCCAGAACATGTTGTTGGGCGATAAACACAACCCCTGGGAAAATAAATGCAGCAGAGTACTACTGTTTTAAAAAAAAATAGACAAAAACAAAATAAAACCCCAAACGCAACTCAAACCAACCAAACCAACCAAAATATGAGTGAGCGTAAAGTTTCGGCTGTTACCCGGCAAGTGCTGACAGTGACAGGAGCGGGCCGGACCCCGGGGGAGCCATCAGGCCGCCCTTTTGCTTGATCTGTAATGTTTGAACATTTTATGTTGAGAATGCATTCACTTGGCATGTGGGTAATTAAAAAAATTAAAATATCAGTTCTTTACAAAAAAAAAATAAAGAAAAAATAAAGAAGGAAGAACAAACAGAGGAAAGACTATCAGTCAGGCCAGATTCTGTAACAGTGAAACAGGCTATCACTCTACCACTTAGGCGAACATTGGCAAATGATTTTTAACTTCCCTGCTCTTCGTTTTTTCTTCTGTGTGAAATGAGGCTCATTATCACATCTATGTTATAAGGCTATTGTGTCTATTAAATGAATTAATATTTTTAAAGTGCTTTGAATAATACCGGGTACTTGGTAAGGAATCCGTAATTTTTTTTTATAATACAAAGAAAATAAATGTGGTAGTCTAAAAATGAAAATGTCAAAAGAATTTTGGAAGCAGATAACGGAGTTGAAGAAAGGCTGCAGAGATCCAGCTTTGGGGCTGGATAAGAACCCAGCTGCAGGCTGAGGTAGGAATGTGTTGTGAGGGTAGATGACTCTGAGGAGGAGCCACCCACCCCCCAGGAGAAGCGTGCTTCTGGTGCGGGCATCTGTAACACGCCTCCCTGGGCCTCGGGGTCCTGGCCAGGGAGACCCACCAGAGACTGACAGATTCCTCAGAGTCCCGTCTGTCTGTCACACGCATCCTCAGGTTTTCTTTTCTCTCTCTCTCTTTTTTAAAAAAATATGCTTTTATTTTATTTTTTTAGAGAGTGAGAAAGGGAAAGGGAGAGAGAGAAACATGGATGCCTCGCACACACACTCCAACTGGGGGCCAAACTAGCAACCTGGGCACTTGCCCTCACTGGGAATCAAACCAGCTGAGCCACGCCCGTCACCTTGCTGTCTACTTTTCATAGCAACTAAAAGTACCTGCTGTTGTGTATTTGCTGCTTAAATTCTGTATCCCTAGCATACGAGTCTAGATGATCTCATTATGATGCAGGTTCAAAGGTCAGAGGTTAGGGGACATGAGAGTGTGCTACCCTTCCTTTCTTACTTTGGGGGGGGGTTATATTATCAATTTAGAGAAATGACTACAAAGGAACATAGGAAAAGTGGGACAAATGGAGGAAGCGAGTGACTTGCCCAGAGTCCCATAGCCGTCGATGGGGAGACAGGTGCCAACCCCAGGTGCTCTGTTGGAACTGTGTGTACGAGGGGAGTGACACAGTCCGCTGGAACCTCAGTGGCAGAGCATCTCAAGGACTTGCTGCTGCTGGTCAGTTGCCCTTTTCTCTGACTTTTCTAATCTCCTTTGTTCCAGGCTGTGAATGGACAGAGGGAGGGGCTGCCCCCACCTTCACACCCGGAGCTGTGAGCCACCTGGTCACGTGGCAGGATGGCCGATGTGGCAGTGAGTTCCTGGCGTCTCTGCCCCGGCCAGAGTCCCATCTCAGTGTGGCCACGGGGTTTGGCTGTGCAACCATCTTCTGGCTTTTGAAAAATAGGTACAGATAACTGTTCTCTGAATCGGGGGCTGTATTTCCTGGGGGCTGCTCCTCTACCTGGTCAGCATCACTCCGTCCCTCGGTGATGTGACCTAGACTTGGTCTAGAGCTGCTTCACTTCCCAGAGGACTCTCTGTTGGTTATCCTGTTCTAACCAGTGGGAGAGAAGGGGCTAGAGAGGACAAGTGACTTGCCAAGGGTCATGTGGTGAGTTCATGGTGGGGTCAGGGCTGCTGAGAACGGCTGATGTCCCCTCCCCTAAAGGCAGCTTTGCTTGGAGGACCACACCTCAGCAGGTCCATTTGGGGGAGCCACACTCGTGGGGTTCCGACTGCTCTGCCATGTCTGGTCTACACTGCCCACCGTTAGGCACAGCCCAGGCTTTTAAGTCACCGTTAGGCCATATTGAATTATTTTTGGTATGAAAACAGCCCCGAGTTCTTGAAGTCCTACGACGCAGCTGGCACCATCCATGACTATGTGGTTGCCATGCTGTGTGGCTTGCCAAGACCCCTGATGTCGGACCAGAATGCTGCCAGCTGGGGATATTTCAACACCCAGAGCCAAAGCTGGAACTTGGAGATGTGAGTATAGCCTTGTGGGCCGGCTCCAGCCGAAGGGCAGGATCCCCGGGGCAGAGATTCATTGGGCGTTCCCGTTAGGGAACAGTGGGCATTCCAGTCGCTGGGCAAGGGTGAGCCTGGGGGTAAGCGAAGCCCTTGGGGAGGGCTGCCCCTGCTTCCCCACAGTTGCCAATACCTAAGGTGGGCTCCCCGGTTCCTTGTGACCCGGCCCAACCTACAGATTTCAAAGAACAACTTTCACTCTATAATATATTTTAAAATAAGGTTAAGAAATGGAAGCAGTAGGTGCGAGAGATGCCTTTTAAGTTCTGTTTAAACAATCATTTGCCTTTTCAGGTCCAGAAGTCCAGTGGCTTAAAAGCCCACTTCCTTCAGGGTCCCCATTCTGAGCTCTGTAATAAAACAAAAAGCACCTGGTAGTTCAGGTAAAGGACTTTCTAGCATGCTCTATGACACTGACAGCCCCGTCACTAACCCCGAGTGATGAGTGCATCTGGTGTTCAGGAGGTGACTGGTGGGTTTGACCTGGTGTGGATTGTGCTAACCGACCGTGACTTTGCACTGAAACTCCCTTTGCAGGGTATTTGTGTTCCCTTCAGACACAGGGGCCGGATGCCAGTGCCGCCTGTTCTTATCTAAACCTTCCTATCGCCCTTAACTGGGGATCCAGCCTGCAACCCAGACATGTGACCTCCTGGTTCATAGGTCGACGCTCAACCATTGAGCCACACCAGCCGGGCCAGTGTTCACTCTTTAAAAAAACCCTAGCCTATTTCTCATAGTTTTCAAAACACCACAGAGACCCCTGTGAAAACACTGGCTTCTCCCCTCCCTTCTCCGGCTTGCAGCGCTTTCCTTTGTTGAGTTTTCTGGAAACAACAAATAGCAGAAAACCAGGTACTGGTAAATGCGCTGCCCACTTCTCGTTTGCAGACTGAGGGCCTCCAGCTTTCCCGTGCACCTGCTCCCCGACATCGCCGAGCCCGCCAGCATGGCAGGCAGAACGGCCCACGCGTGGTTTGAGATCCCGAAGGGGACACGGGTGGGCGTGGCCCTGGGTGATTTACAGGCCTCCGTCTATTCCTGTATGGCCCGAAGGACAGATGCGGGTAAGTCTCCTGTCCTCTCTGCAGACTTCTGATCTGGGTGAGGGTCCAAGAGGCACACACACCTGGAAGCCTCAGCTGCTTTCCATCGTTATCCGGTAAACGTGAGAAACACCCTGCCCCTGCAGGTGAGGCCCCCGCTCAGGGAGCCTACACTTCAGCAGGCCCAGCTCTGCCCCTGACCCTGGTCTGTGCCTTTCCTCCCGCGGGCCAGGGCAGGGGATGGCTCGCCAGTTGGCTGGTTTCTGGGTAACCCCATGACCAAGAAAACAGATGACGAGACCAGGGCTTTTGTCTTCGTGTGTTTGTCAGTGAGAGTTTCACTCCATCTGATTAAAAGTCTGGGGAGGCCTTTCTGCATTTGGTGTCCGAGAGCCCCAGGGAGGTGGGGGCAGCAGCGTAGGGCCGGGGTTGGCAGACGTTTCCTGCAAAGGGCCAGGCTGCAAATACCTTAGGTTCGTGGGCCATGCAGTTTCTGCTGTTGGGACTCGAGAGCAGACGCAGCCATTGACAAATGAGTAGACGTGGCTGTGCGCCAATAAAACTCATAAACACCGAGCTGTGAATTTCACGTAATTTTTTCATGTCGTGAACATCGTCTTCTTTTGATTGATTGATTGATTTATTTGTTTGTTTGTTTGATTTATTGCAACCATTTGAAAATGTAAGAACATGCTTCTGGGATTGTAAAACAGCGCAGCCCCTTTAGAAAACAGTCTGAAACTTGAACACGAGTGTTGCTGGTAGCGTTGTGCATACTAGGCAAAAAGGAGAAACGACCCAAATGCCCACAAGTGATGAACGGCTTTAAACAATGTGGTCCATCCCCGCAGCTAAAATGCCACAACAGGCGCGTGAAAGTGAAAGAAAGGAGCTTGTCACAGAAGGCCACCCATCGTATGATTCCATGCCTGTGAAGTGCGCAGGATAGACAGGGTCCACGGGCAGAGGAGGGAGTTAGCGGTTGCCAGGGCTGATTGGAGACAGGTATGGGGTATCTTTTTGGAGTGATGAAGATGTGCTAAAATTAGATGGTGGTGATGGTTGCTCAACTCTGTGAGTATTCTAAAAACTCCTGGATTGTATGCTTTAAAGGGGTATATTTTATGGCGAATTTATGTGTGTTACATAATCAATAAAGTTACTCTCACACACACACAAAAGTAAAAGCTGTTCTTATCTCCCGGGCCATACCAAAATAGCTGGTGTCGACCCGGGACTAGGGTGGGACTTGGGGCTGCCTGCCCGAGCAGGGTGGTTGCAGGATGTGTGTTTCCATTGATCCTGGGGGCAGCCTGGCTGAGCTATTCCTCATTGGGATCCCCTCCTTGTTATCAAGGGGGACAGAGAATTCCTTCATCTTACCCAGGTTCTCTTTGTCATCACATCTTCCCCTCCCCCCCACCCCATCAGTCAGAACTCTTACAGTTCAACTCTTGAGTTTAAAAATTCTGACCAGCACTAGCCTCTGTGTAGTAGTTTATTCCCCATTTCATTACATTTTAAAGAAACAATTTCAAGTGACTGGTTTTGGTTTTGGCAGTAATTCCTGTTCAAGATTAGCTGAGCAGGAAAGTTGAAATTCTATCCATTTTGTTTGTGATAAAAATCACTTAAGGTCAAAAAGTTCAAACGCCTTTTTCTCCCAAATTTTCAAGTAAAAGCAATGCCCCAGGAAAACATGCTGAGTGTATTCGGTGACTTAATTTTCCCCAGTGCACCATCTCTCTCCATATATCCCTCCATCTCAAAGCATGGACGGCAGGGAGCGCAGTGGGCTTTGGAGCCCAGCGGTGAGGCCTGGGATAGAATGTGACCTGGGCTGGCCGCTTTACTCCCTGGTTCCTTGTCATCACCTCGGGTGAGGGTGTGGGTGCCTTCCCCCAGGCAGTTGTGAAGCATGGGGTGGTGCCCATAAAGGCCTGGTTCTTTCCTCCCACCTGGTGGTTTTCCAATATCAGGCAGTTCCCTCCACAGAGGGACGGATGCCAGCGAGCTTGCTGTGTGGTGAGTGAGGGACTTGTGGATGGGAAGAAGGTGAGGCTTAGTCTCTGGCTCCAGATGGGCTGCTAGCCTGTGCTCAGCTGTGCCGTATTCATGGGAAAAGTTGGTCGGCCCCATTGTTGACATCGCCACCAGAGGGGACAGGCGGAGGGCACATTGCTTCTGGTTTATGGTGATGGTGGAAGACTTGATGTGGCAGAAAGTAGGCGTTACTGGCTTTCTGAGGTTGATTTTTGCTCTCCTCACTTCTGACCCCCCAGTGGGAGGGCAGGGAATGTGGGATGCTGCCTCAGTTAGTCTGGCTCCCAACACATGGAGAAGACCAGGGCTTTTGGTCAGGTCTTATGAGAAATGGAGAAGAGGCTCCTGGAACAGTCTGCAGGCCTGGCCTTGAGCTAGAGGAGGAAGTCGTCCCCTCTGTGCTGGGTTTGGATGTTTCCCTCTGCTCCTGGGGAGGTTAAGAAAAACATCTTGGAAATGAGAGGAAGTAGAACTGGCTGAACATGAATGAGACCTCTGCAGAGAATAGCACGTTTCGGCTGAAGTCTTACTCTCTAAATAGTCGTCTACTGCTGTGTAACAAATCTCCCCATTTTGTTTTGTAGCCTAAAAATGCCAAACCTTTCTTATCTCACACATTCTCTTTTACACGCGTGTGCGCGCGCGCATTTGAAATTCTTTTGTAAGTGTCTGTGTTTAAAAAAGATGAAATGGTTCCTGAGAGTCAGGAGTGTGGGTGTGGCTGGAGCGTCTGGCTCAGGCTTCCTCCTGACATTGCAGTCAAGCTGTTGGTGGCCTGGGACCACCCTCATCTGAAGGCTTGACCGGCCTGGAGGGTCCCTTTCTCAGCTCTCTCAGGTGGCTGTTGGCAGGAGGCCTCAGGTCCTTGCTGCATGGGCCTCCCCACAGCGACGCCCACAGCACTGCCTGCTCCTCCCAGAGTGAGCCATCGAGGCAGAAGCTGTGTGGTTTTTGTGACCTGGTCTCCAGTGTCACACTTCTGCTTTATTCTCTCAATAGAAGCAAGTCACTGAGTCCAGCCCACACTCAGGGGGAGGGCATTTAAGCTCTGCCTCCTGAAGGAAAGAAATAGTGTCAAAGAATTTTGGACCTTTAAAAATATATATATTTTTAATTGATTTCAGAGAAGAAGGGAGAGAGAGAAAAAGAAGTAGCAACAATGAGAAAGAATCATTGACTGGCTGCCTCCTGCAAGCCCCCTACTGGGGGATCAAGCCTGCAACCCCGGGGCATATGTCCTGACCCGGGAACCTAACTGTGACCTCCTGGTTCATGGGTCAACGCTCAACCACTGAGCCACGCTGGCTGGGCTGGACGTGTTTTTCAAACCAGCACTCTCTCCCCCTGCCCGGTTGTGATGTGACCTCCAAGTTAGCCTCCAAGACAGACCTAACCTTTGCTTTTCTTGGACCCCAGTTCTCAACATCAGCACTTCGGTTCAGTTGGCAGCCTCCATGCCGTCAGGGTTCCAGCCAGCGCACACTCCGGACCCTGCAGCTCCAGTCGCCTACTTCCCCTACTTCGACAGGACCTACCTGGCGGTGGCAGCCTCCCTCAACGGGGGCAACGTGCTCGCCACGTTTGTCCAGATGCTGGTCCGGTGGATGGCGGATCTCGGTAAGATGTGGCCCATGCAGCGCTGCCTCTCTGCTTGTCCTTTCATCACGGCAGTGAACATGCTGTTAAAGCTTCTGGATTCATGTCTCAGACCCAGGCAGACCCAGAACTTCTCTTCCTTCCTTAGGAATCTGAGCCTCAGAGCTTTCCTCTCATCTCCTGAGCTGCCGCCCCCTGTTCTCTCCTGACCTTGACTGCGGAGTGTCAAGTAGTCTCCCAGTTCTCCCCTGCCCTGCTGTCTTACTTTCTTTGTCAGTGAGCCATGGGATTTTCCTCCTGATAACTACAGACAGTTGAAAATAGAAGGATCAAACGCGGATGAGTGAAAACCTGGTGTTTTACAATATTAGGAAATCCTCACAGCATTTAATCCTGGCCAGTAGCTCCCGAGTCCCTGTCTCAGGAGGGTCCCTGGAGACCCTGGGGTCCTCCTGCTCTCGTCTCCAGTTTTCAGGTAGAGTCGGTTCGGCGTTTCCTCTGCTCTGCGCTCACAGGGAAACATGAAACCTCTCAACCACTTCAGGTAGAAGGAAAATTTCCAGTCTAGAGAAATCATGGTGATCAGACTCACTGGTTACCAGTAAGGGGCTCAAAATCAGGCCATTCCAGGAATTAGGCACCCAGCACAGTCCCAGGGGGAGCCAGGCAGCAGGGAGAGTGAGGCTGTTACCTTCCGTCACCAGGCAGTGCTGCTGACTCCCGTGGGCCTCAGGGAGGTCGGGGCTGGGGGAGCTCTGGCCCCTTGGCTGCGGTCTCCTCGGGATGGCTTCCTTTAAAGGACAGGACTTGGATTTTGTTGTACCTGCATCAGGGTTTTCAAGATGCAGAACCAGTTCTGAGAACCTTCCGGCCAGCCCTTTATCCAGGCACTGGTTTATAAGTACATGTGATTGTATTTGCATGTATGTTTTTCAATAAAATGACATAATTATAAAATTTTCATAAAAGGTTGTTACATAGAATCCATGAACCTTCAAAACACTTTTGGTTTCCTCAGAATAAGATCCATTGCCCTAACCGGTTTGGCTCAGTGGATAGAGCATCAGCCTGCGGACTCAAGGGTCCCAGGTTTGATTCCGGTCAAGGGCATGTACCTTGGTTGTGGGCACATCCCCAGTGGGGAGTGTGCAGGAGGCAGCTAGTCGATGTTTCTCTCTCATCGATGTTTTTAACTCTCTATCCCTCTCCCTTCCTCTCTGTAAAAAAATCAATAAAATATACTTAGAAAAAAAGATCCATGAAAATGCAAAAATACTTTTTTAAAAAGGATCTCTCTCTCTAGTTCCTGAACATGTACAATATAGTTTAAAAAAATTTTTTTTTAATTTCAGAGAGGAAGGAAAAGGGAGAGAGAAATAGAAACATCAATGATGAGAGAGAATCATTGATTGGCTGCCTCTTGGGTGTCCTCTACTAGAGATCAAGCCTGCAATCCAGACCTGTGTCCTTGACTGGAATCGAACCCGGGACCAGCTAGGGCTATAGTGGAGTTTGTATAAGTTAAATGTGCTGATGATGAGATGCCACGGTGACTCTAGGTTTACTTCCCTCATCTGGACATTGTAATTTTAATAAGATCCCTACATGATTCCTATGCATAGTCAAATGTGAGGAGCACTGGTCTAGATTGGTGGTTCTCCACTTCTGCAGGGGATGGCTAGACCATGCTCAGCCCTGTGATCCTGGGGTTCTGTGACTCTACTAGTAAGTCCAGTGGAGCTGTGATGGGACTTATTGATCAGTACGTGCATGACGGGACCAAGGGTCTCATAGCTGGTTAGAGCACATAACAACCTTTATATGACCTCTCCCTGAAGTCTGGGCTGGGTCTGCAGTGAGAGAGGTGGGGCAGAGCATGGCTAGTGAGGTTATGTGAATCTCTGAGCAGGAAGCAGCCAGCCACGTTGAGAAGAAGCAGTTAGAAGACCTCTCCTTGCCTAGGGAATGCTGCACTGTCTCATTCTGCAGTGAGGGGTGCAATGAGCTCACACGGTTCTCTGTTCCTGACAGGCGTGGAGGTTGAAGAATCCACTGTGTATTCACGCATGATCCAGGCAGCTGCAGAGCAGAGAGACACCTGCCTAACCATCACACCAACAGTGTTGGGCGAGAGGCATCTGCCAGACCAGCTGGCCTCTGTGACCAGGATCTCCTCCGCGGCCCTCTCGCTGGGGCACGTGACGCGGGCGCTGTGCCGGGGCATCGTTCAGAACCTGCACTCGATGCTTCCGTTCCAGCAGCTCAGGGAGTGGGGCGTGGAGCGCGTGGTCAGCAGTGGGAGTGCGCTGTCCAGGAACGAGGTGCTGAAGCAGGAGGTGCAGCGGGCTTTCCCTCTCCCAGTGTCCTTTGGGCAGGATGTGGACGCAGCCGTTGGGGCAGCACTGGTCATGCTCCAGAGAAACCTCCACCAGGAGGAGTCTTAGTGCGCACACCCTTTGGCCAAAGAACTGTTGCCGATTTTATCTAATTAACATTCCTGACGTGACCTTGGAGTCACCCTTTTCCTGGACAGCTCTGTGGACAGCTTTTAAACAATGTTGGTTCTCAGGCCACTGTCCTGACCAAGAACTTTCCTCCAGGGCACACTCTATTAATGCAGCCAGGAGTCAGCCCCAGGTCCCCAGTCAGTGCCTCTGACAGAGACTCACCTGGGAGCTGGCTGCCAATATACATGTGGAAAAAAGGAAAAAAGAAAAGTAACCCAGCATCATGGTCAGCAGGTTCACCTGTGATTCACTTGTAGACAAAAAGAAAATAAATGTGGATTCCAGACACCAAAAATGCCTGGTGGATGTGGCTCTGAGTCTGAAGAGAAGACCCGCCTTCCACCCCACCTCCAGCTTTTGGATTGGCTGTTTCCAGGGATAGGAAACAAGCAGGTCACATGTATTATCAGAAAAGTCCCTCCCCCTGGACTGTACCACATGAGCCCTTTCCAATCTCAGTCTCCCCTGGTCACAGCTGGTTATGTGGGGCAGGTGGGCTGAGGTAAAGATGCAGGAGTCTGTGCCTGCCTCATTGCCATGGACTCCCCCCAAGGAGAGGATGCTGTGCTGGGGCGGCCCCAGATCCTCACAACACAGCTGGCCTGAGGGCAGGGAACAGGGAAGGAGAGTCAGACAGCATGGCCAGCAGGGGGTGGATTTTGTGTGGCCCCACCACTCACATTGTTCCCATGAGTCTGACCAGGCACCCGCAGTGGGTCTGTGCAGCAGTGTGTTTTTGCCTCTGCACAACCTTGGAGGCCTTCAGGCGGACTCTGAGGCACCCAGGCATGCTCCCACCAGACAGATGGCCGATTTAATCAGAGAGGATCTTTTACCTCGGAGGCCCCAGCCCTTCTTCCTGTTGGTGTGGCCGTGCTGGCCCACCACGTGTTCCTGACTCACAGAAACATCCCACGGGAGTTGACACAGAGCCTTGCAGGGACCCTGGAGCATCTTAAACCTTTCCCGTGGTCGGTGGGGGTGCCATGGAGTGGCTTCCAGGAGAAGCCGCCAATGCTGTGTCTGCTTCCAGACTCCCCAGGGCCATCCCCGCCTCAGGCAGACGCTGAGGCACCCAGGCAACTCTGTGGGGAAGCAGTCGTGTCCTCTCTTTATGAATGTCACTTTGTGAATGTCACTTTGTGAATTACAGGATTGTCTGACACTCTTAGGTGCCTCTGCCCGGCTGTGCTGATTGAACTTCAGATACTAAAACTCATTCTTCTCAAGCCTTGTTGTTGTCACTTGAATGAAAACACCTCTCTGCTTTGGGGAGATAGATCACTCAGGAAAGTTGCATAGTTTTTCTCTCAGCCAGAGTGAGGTCATCTTGGCGCCCCTGGCGGAGAAGGCCCCCCCAGGAGAAGCTGAAGGACAGCTGACAGCCCCGTCGGGGTCAGGGGAGCTGGCCTCTGACTTGCGTTGCCAGGGGCCTGTGGATGGAGCCTGTAAATAAAGGATTGGGAACGGATGGTGTCCTGCAAGCCCAGGCAGCCCAGCCCCACGTCCAGTGTGGCCGCTTCCCACTCTACCCCTGAGGGCCGAGCTTCCTGTGGCCCAGGCGTGTCCACAAACAGTCCTGCTGCTGTTTCTGTTGCATGTGGCTGGAGCCTCTGCAGGGCGCCGAGTACTGCTCGCTCCCCTGCCCTCTGCTGCACACAGCCTTCCTGGGAACTGGCTGTACCCACATCATGTTTACGTGGCTTTCATGTTCTCCATTTTCTTCTCAAGTGGACTGAAAAGCTCCACGAGGCAGGGTCCCTGTTAGGGGTTCTCTGCCCTGTCCTCTTCCTACATTTAACGTGGGCTGGAGCCCATCTTTGGAATGTTCTCCTCACAGAGCAGGACCCTGCCCCGCCCGAGGCCCAGCTCAATGCCATCGCCTGCTGCAGTCTCCCTGGCAGCACATTTGCCGCTGCATCACAGTGGCCACTGGCATCCTGCGGGCCCCTGGCTTGTCCCTGTTTCAGGGAACCCTGCTCTGTAAGCATCACAGAGCCTGGCACCCCTTCCTCTCCCGCCCTGGCCTCCTTAAAGGCAGAGACCATCTCATTCACCCCACTCACTACCATGTGCTCGCAACATGCACAGTGGGCCCGCAGGAAAGAGGGCCGGTGGCACTGACCTCTTTGCAGCGTGGTTACGGACAGGCTAATCTGAAAGTGAGATATTCGTGCTGTGGAGCTGCTCACTGGGTGACTCATAAAACATTAAGCAAATTTTTAAAAATTAAAAAACAATTAGTCCCAACCTCAAGCTAATGGCAGGATAAGCTCTGCAGCCAGCAGATGTGGTTCTCATGCTGAAATAATGAGGAAGAGAACAACCCTCATGCCAGCCTGGAGCTCTGCTGGCTCAGAGCCCGTTCACACCCCGTGTCCTTGTTAATCCCCAGCAAAGCCCCGCACAGCAGGCAGGGCAGGCACTCTCGTGGTCGGTGTGGATTAAGGAGCAGGCCCAGAGCTTCAGCCACCGCCCAGGTTCATGCAGCCAGCGTCTGGCCCGGCCCGGCCTTTCCTCCCGCTTCCATTCCCTGCCCACAATCTTGACCCTGCGGTGGCTCCTCGCTCTTGCTCCAGTCCCTGCCCTGGGTCCCAGCTCTGCAGAGCAGGCTTGGCTGTTAGGTGCAGAGTCAGGTGCTGAGTGGATACCTGATCCCCAGCACAACCGTGAGCCTCTACCCGCTTTCGGAGCGTGCTGAGCCCTCTGCAGGAGCTGGTCTTTCAGACTCCGTGACACCTGGTGACACTCATGCACAGGCCAAGTGCAGAAAGGAAAGTAAGTTACTTTCACGGTTGTAGTTGGTCATCTGGACCTGGGACCCCGGAAGCCATTCCAAATCTGGGAGGCAAGACACAGAAATCAGGAAGTTAAAACAAGATTTAGAAAGCTCAAGACCAGACTAGCAGAGTTGTCACTGCCCTTGGGTGGGTGACAGGGACCTGCCAGTGGTGCCTTAATTACTCTTCCTGGTGCTGGGCCTGGCAGCGCCCGGGTCCTGCCCTCCTGGAGGTGCCAGGCTGACGGTTCCCAGCTGTGGTAATCAGGCTTTCCCTGCGCATGGGAGTTTGCAGATTGCTAGCTGTGCCAGAAAGTCTGGCTTCAAATCTGAGGAACCCGGGTAGATGAAGAAACTGAATTAGGCTTCTATTGTCAGGCTGAGAGGTCAGTGCAAGTCAATGCACCCCCTGGTGGTACACGAAGTGGGAGAACTGTCCCTTTACGATATTAGCAGTTTTTTGTTTTTGTTTTTTAAAATATTTTATTGTTATTTTTCCAGAGAGGAAGGGAGAGGGATAGAGAGTTAGAAACATCTATGAGAGAGAAACATCAATCAGCTGCCTCCTGCACACCTCCCACTGGGGATGTGCCCACAACCAAGGCACATGCCCTTGACCAGAACTGAACCTGGGAGCCTTCAATCCGCAGGCCGAAGCTCTATCCACTGAGCCAAACTGGTTAGTGCACGATTTTAGCAGTTTTAACGGAGGTCACATAAGATGGTTCACTCTGCCCTGGCTGGTGTGGCTCTGTTTGTTGGAATGTTGTCCCGTGCACTGGGAGGTCATGGGTTCGATTCCAGTCAGAACACATAGCTGGGTTGTGGGTTCAATGCCTGCCTGGGGTGCAAACGGGAGCAAACTTCTCTCCTCTCTCTCTCTTTTTCTCTCTTTCCCCCTCTCTCTTTCTTCTGTCTCTCTCTCTCTCTCTCTGTCTCCTTCTTCCCGCCTCTCTAAAATCAATAAAAAAGAAGTTATTAAAAAAAAAAAGACTTGGCCTACCCACCTGCACTGCTTCTTGTCCCCATCACACACGAGCTTGGCGAAGCACCCCCTACTGGAAGTCATTATTAAAACATGATCTATTTACTAGTACAAGGAATTTTAATGGGTACATCATTACATAAATTCAAGAACACCCTGTTCAAACCATGATCCAGAAAACCACACGAATGGCAGCGAGGCCTAGGGCTGTGGTCTTGTCCCTGCCACCATCTCATGAGTTTCAGCAGAACCGCCACTCGGTGTCAGATAGAGCGGGTCAGCATGCTCCTTGGCAAGGCATGGGGTGAGGCTTCGAGAAGGGAAACGGAGGGTCTGGAGCCATTAAAATCTGTGAAGCATGATAGGAACATCAGAGGAATAACTCAATGCAAGCTTTAGGAAGCTCCAGGTGAGACCGGTACGCTTACCACTGTCCTTGGGGCAAAATGGGGGCAGAATCCTACTCACTTGTGAAACTCCGTGAGGGCCGATGAGATGGTGCAGAGGAAGTGCTACCTCAGAACCCGCACACTGCTTGGGCCCAGGGAGTGCTCACTGCCATTGTTGTTGTCACTGGGATCACAGGTACCAATGGCCACAGGAAGGCACAGTGTAGGTTTTGGCGGGAATGGGGAGGTGAGCGTTTCAGGTCAGGTCCTTGGGGGTGGCGGGAGGCTCCTTGAAGGAGGTGAGGTTTGAATGACTGAATCTCAGCTTCCATCGGTCTCACCTGTCACCTGGCCTTAGGGATGGGCTGTGACACTGCCTTGTTGAGCTGTTTCCCCAGGACCCCCTGGCTGTGGAGTGGTGGGTTTGGGAGGCCCGAGCAGCGCCCTTCCTTCCCCGAGAGCTGAGGTCACAGCTCTGGCTGGTCTGGGCTGTGTGTGGCTAAGTGCGCTGCAGCCCTGGCCCGGTTGGAGGAGGGGCAACGGCTAAGTGGTTTCTGAAAAAGGGCAAAAATGATGGGAAAGGCTTTGGGATCCTCTGGGAATCAGAGCTGCGGCAACAGCAGCTGCTACCATCGCTGGAAACGTTTTCCTTGAGTGCCAGAGCGTGCCCACAGCCCATCCCTGCCAGAGTGGAGCATCGTGGCCCACGGAGGGGCCCAGGACCCTCGGAGGCAGGAGAGGCAGCTCTCCCCACACCAGCCAACTCTCCCTTCAAGTAGCAGCGGCCTGGAGTTCACCGCGCCCGGCTGTTAGGGGGGTGTGCCTGCGTCTAGCTGGTGAGTCCCCTTTTGTTATTTGGTGGCCGACGCAGCTGTTAGCTGTAGAATGGCACAGTGAACCGTCCAAAGCCGGGCCCAGCCATTTTGCCAGCTGTGTGACTATGGGCAGTTCAACTAGCCTCTCAGCGCCTCAGTGATCGCATCTGAAAACTGGGGAGAGTAACAGTGTCTGCCTCAAAGGTCGCGGTGAGGCGTAAGGGACCTGTAGCTGCTGTGCACTCAGCCTGGCTAATCGCGGGCGCTTGGTATAGTGGAGGTCGCTGTTATCCACGGGCGGGTGGTGCTTGCACCAGAGTCATCTGGGCAAAGAGCCCACGGCCGCTGCCAGGGCCAGCGGTTTGTGGCTGGAGGTTTCAGGTGTTGCCCTCTCTGGAGTGAAGGCGGGCAGGGACCCCAGGTTCTTGTGCCAGCTCCATTCTCTCTTTCGGGATTTGGCAGAGTCCCTCTGGCTCTTCACCCATGGGTTGGGAAGCTCCCAGCTCGCCATCTCTCTTTAGGAGGCCGAGGGAACAAGAATAACCAGGGCCTGCAGGGAGCTGGGGGCTGAGAGATGCTTGGGCAGACGGGGCAGCGGGAGAGCCACGCCCTAGGACGTCTCACTTGGATTGGGGAGAGAAGAACGGAGGCTTCTCCCGGGGGCTGGGCAGTGTCGTTCCAGTTTCTGCCGGGCCGGGCACTTTTGTCAGGACCGGCCTTTAGTTCAAATGGTGAGTTTGTGAACTTTGTATAAATCAGAACAACCATCTCTTTCAGACACCCCAAGTCGCTGTTGGAGTGCCCCCATCATTGTAGAAGGTTTGTCAGTGGCAGGGGGTTGCTAATAGGGTTCACCTGCTGGACACATCCCAGGCCTGGCAGTGACAGGCTATCCTGTTCCTGTCCACCCTTCCCGCCCAGAGCAAATGGCCCCTCGGTCCCTACCCTGCTCTCTACTCTGGGAGAAGCTTGGTTTTTGCAGGGAATCAGGTGCAGGGCATGCAGTATAGAGCCAGGGTTTGTTGAAGGACTGAATGAGGGACTGTGTGGGTTGCTTCATATGTACTGGGTCGGGTTAGGTTTGGGTTGGTCAGAGGAAGAGGGGAAGCTGCTAAGAAGGAACATTGCCAGAACGTTGGTAGGTACTCTCTCGTTGGCCTGTGAAGAGCTGCTAGCCAGGCAGCAGGCTTATTCTTGGTTTTGTGACCAGCCTTATTCACGGGGAGACATTCCTGGGAGAGCCAGTCCTGGCGTAGGGCCTGGGTGTTATTTATACTTCGTTTGGGTTTTGAGCTTCCTGGGACACTTGTTTGAGCAAGCGAGAGGCGCAGGTTTGGGGCTTCGGAGTGGAAAGGCATTGTCCCCAGGTGCCTGGCCCCAGAGCTGGGGGTCTGATTGGCCCCCAGGCTCTGGTGTGAGGTCTGGGGCTGAGTTTCCTGGCTGAGAAGGAGCCCCAAATCTTCCTGAGAGCTGGTAGAGAGCTGGAGATGCTCTGGAGCCAGGCTGCCTGGGAGCCAAAGCAAGTTCTGTTTCTTACTGTGTGATCTCGAACAAGTGATGTAACCATCCCACGCCTCAGCGTCCTTCTCTGTAAACTGTGTGCCTCCTAGAGCTGTGAGGATGGAGTGAGTGACGGCCTGCGAAGGGTTAGAACAGTGCTCACCTTTGCACAGCGTGTGCTCTAGCACGTCAGTTACTTTCGTTCTGTCTAGTCGCCTGAGCCTGCTATTTTATTAATTTTTTTAAAGAATGTATTTTTTGTTGCCCTGGCTATTGTCTTAGTGGTTAGAGCGTTGGCCCACACACCAAAGGGTTTCGGGTTTGATTCTCAGACAAGGGCACATAACTCAGTTGCAGGTTTGATCCCCAGCTCCAGTCTGGGCATGTGCAGGAGACAACCAGTCGATGTGTCTCTCTTACATGGATGTTTCTCTCAATCTCTCTCTCACCTTCCCTCCCTTCCTCCCTCCTTCCCTCCCACTTTCTCTAAAAAAGAAAAAAAAAATGGGAAAAATATCCTCAGATGAAGAGTAACAACAGCAACAAAAGTTTTTTTTTAAATTGATTTTTAAAGAGAGAGAAAAGGAGAGGGAGAGGGAGAGCGAAACATAATCTGAGCCCAACCAATTGAGCCACACTGGCCAGAACCTGCTGTGCCTGTTAAATGGTGACAGGCTCACCATACAATGAACAGTCCTTGACAGGAAGTTATCTTCTGGAAGCACAGCCTAGTGACCAGGATCAGCCTTCTGGACCTTTTCATGGCGTCCTACCATCCTCACGATAATACCCACATCCTGTGTCCTTGGCATTCAAGGCCAATAGCCATCTGGTTCTGTCCTTGCTGCTTATCCTCCAGTCCCACTGGCTTTCTCTTCATTGGCTTCTCCAGGGGTCCCCGCCCTCCCCTCAGTCCCAGTCCAACCCCACTCCCCTCCAGGCTCAGCTCATCGGCCACCTCCTCCACGCAGCCTTCTTCAGCACCCTGGCCCCTCCCGTCACCCCCACACCCGAGCCACACCTGGTTTCTGTCTCAGATGGGGTCCGAGTCCTCTGGGTTTCTCCAGCACAGGGCTAGGCACTCAGCAGGACTCAGTAGGTGGGTGTTGAGTGATGGCTGAATGCGTGTGTGAGTGGTTGGAGGAGGGGCTTCCTGTGGCCAGGAGCACTTCCTGCTGCAAGGTTTCCACCTGATGGAGGAATCAGAGAAAGACTGGTCCTCCGGAAAGTAGAATAACAGGCAGGAGGGGATATGGGCCAGCAGCCAGCTGTCTGTCTTGCTCACAGAGCTATGAGACTGCCTCACTCTCTCCAGGGATCGGGGCATTGGATCACAGCTGATTTATTGCATGACCCCGCCATGTACTCTGGGTTTTCACTGCCTGAACTTTCGCTGGAAAATGCACGTATTGCCCTGACTGGTTTGGCTCAGTGGATAGAGTGTCGGCCTGTGGACTCAAGGGTCCCAGGTTTGATTCCGGTCAAGGGCATGTACCTTGGTTGCAGGCACATCCCCAGTAGGGGGTGTGCAGGAGGCAGCTGATTGATGTTTCTCTCTCATCGATGTTTCTAACTCTCTATCCCTCTCCCTTCCTCTCTGTAAAAAAAAAATCAATAAAATATATTTAAAAAAAAGAAAATGCACGTATTGACAGTAAGAGCTGGAGGTGGGATTTGCATCAGGATATGTATGATTTCAAGGCTTATAGTCATACTCGTCCCTTCTTCAACATACTGCAAGTTAAAAAGAAAGAAAGAAAGAAAGAAAGAAAGAAAGAAAGAAAGAAAGAAAGGCACGTCTCAAGACCTAGGCCCTAGGAAGCGGGAAGCAGAAGGGACCGTGCGAAGAGGGCCTTCAGGGACCGATGCCCAACGAACTGGGCCACTCTACAGTGGGAGAGGAGCATGACCAGTGCAGGGATCTGGGGGTGTGGGGGAGACTGGACCCCAAGGGAGGTGGCATCTGAAGAAAAGGAGGAGAAAGCACCCCAAGGAGAGGCACAGCAGGAGCAAAGGCCACTGAGATGTGGGCAGCCCTGGTCCCAGGGTGTGGGGAGGCCCAGCCAGATGGAGGGAAGAGCAGGAGGTGAGGTTGGGAAGGGAGTGAAAAACAGCGTCGACACACATTTACGGCCCCACGTGCTGGCACTCACTGCCAGCTTAGCTCCAGGTGCTCAGGCCCCAAGGCCTACCGGCCCCTCAAGGTAGAAAGCTTCAGGGCCAGGATGCTTGGCCTATAATAATTTCCCAAAAACGACCAAAGCAAAACAAAACAAAACGAAAACAAACAAAAATAACCCCTCTACAAACTGAATGGTGGCAGCAGCCAGGTGAAGAGCAAAGGCAGGGGAGGGCGTGGCTGAGGATGGGATGCCTGGGGCCGGAGGGCCTGTGCAGACTGGAATGTGGACATGTCCGCCAGCCACCCTGTTTCCATGACAAGACTGCTCTTTGGGGTTAGACTGCTGGCCCTCTGGCCTGAATGCACAGCCAGAGACGGCCACTCTCCCGGTTTCCCTTATCTGATCTTGGAGGGATGCAGAGCAGTGGTATCATCTGCATTCAGAGTGATCCTTGCAGTCCCTCAGAGCTTGCTGACTCCAAGCTGGGGGGTCCGTCCACTCCCAGAGGCTAATGCCCCTGGGGCTGTTACTGGGTCTCTGGGGTGGGAGGTACAGCCCCACTGAGAGCTTCCATTCTGGTGGCCTGGGGCAGCAGCGTTGGACCTCTGGGACGTCCTGCTTCACGGGGGCCTTTGCAAGGAGCGTCGTTCAGGGGTTCCATCCTACAGTCCTTGAGAACAAACCTGATCTTGGTGGCTGCCCGCAGGCTGCCTCTTGGACAAGGATGAAGAAATGGGGGAGCTCAGACTCAGGGGAGTCTTCAGACCTGCCACCAGAAGACTCCCGCCCAAACCCCCTGGAGGGAGACCCCAACTCCAGGCCGGCTCCGGCGAAGCCCACCATCTTCCCCTCGGCCAAGAGCCGCAGCCGGCTGTTTGGGAAGTGTGACTCCGAGGAGGCCTCTCCCATGGACTGCTCTTACGAGGAGGGGCAGCCAGCCTCCTGCCCGGCTATCACCATCAGTCCCGTTGTCGTCATCCAGAAGACTGGGGATGGCCCCACCTGTGCCAGGTAAGCAGCACCTGGAGCCCAGCTCCCTCCCCACGAGGAGCCAACTGGCTCAGCTGGCTAAGGCCCCAGCCCTGGAGACACCACGTGGTGCTCCAGTTAATGGGCTGAGCGTCATAGAGCTGGGGAGCCTGGGAGCCTTCAGAGGTCATCTATTCCAGCACCTGTACTCCTAGGACCTTCAGAGGTCACCAATGGGTGTTGGCATATACGCGGATCCCTAGCCTCTGGCTGATCTCAGGTGTCCAGGCCTGGACTGCTCACTAGCCCCAAACACCTAGATTTTCAATGAGAAAGCTTAAGGGTAGGATATGCTTTTAGACAGAGAGTACAAAACAGCTCCAGTGAGGAACCCACTAGCCTTCCGGCCTCCTCCAAGGCCAGTGTGAGGACGATTTTCGAGTTAGTTGGAGCCAGCCACACTCTGTGTCCAGCCCCCTCTAGGCGACTGCCTTCTAAGCCCCAACTCCTGAGCAGGCAGAGAAGCAAGGGGCCTGCCTGTTGGAGGAACTGGTGGCAGCAAAGACGTTCTAGATCAAGCATGTCAAACTCGAGGCCCGTGGGCCACAGGCGGTGAGTTTGACATGCTTGTAGATGGTGCCTACGGCAGGGTGGGGACAGAATGGGGGCTCGTGCAACCCCGGTTCCCTGTTGCATCCACTTCCTGGACAGTCACCTCGGTGGAGGGGTGGCTTTATATCCTTTTGGAGCGCCTTGGGGTGTCATCCTGCTCCAAGCTCTGAAGGCCTCAGGCCCCAGGGGTGCCCAGTGTAGGAGACCAGGGTGTGTTTGGCCCGCAGGCAGTCATCTCAGGACTCCGTCCCAGCTGGCACCGAGCGGAAGCTCAAGCTCTATGACCGCAGGAAGATCTTCGAAGCTGTCGCCCAGAATAACTGCGAGGAGCTGGAGAGCCTGCTGCTGTTCCTGCAGAAGAGCAAGAAGCACCTTATGGACAGCGAGTTCAAAGGTGGCTCCGGAGAAGGTGGGTTCTGGGCGCACCCCCGCTGCCACCTGCTCTGACCCTCACTTTATCTTGCAGACCCTGAGACGGGGAAGACCTGTCTGCTGAAGGCCATGCTCAACCTGCACGACGGGCAGAACAGCACGATCCCCCTGCTCCTGGAGATCGCCCGGCAGACGGACAGCCTGACGGAGCTGGTCAACGCCAGCTACACAGACAGCTACTACAAGGGTGAGGGCGGGGGCGGCACAGCTCCCACCAGCACTCCTGGGGCCAGGAGGGCACAGGCGTGCCTGGGCAAGCCTCTGAGCAGCTTACTCCCTGTGCCAGCCACCAAGCCGGCATCTCCTGGTCCTGGGGTCCCTGCCCCCCAGCTGCTGGCTTGGTTCCTCCTGGTGCTCAGGGTCGCACCCTCCCCTCGGTGGGCCTGCTGCTCCTGACCTCTGGACCTGGTGGCTTCCTTCTCTGCTGCTGTTCCTCGTCCTTGGGCAGTTGTGACTCCTCCAGCTTCCAGTCTGGTGTCCCCATTCCTGAAGGCCTCTAGTCCTGCCTCAGGGGCTTGCTCAGGAGCTCCTGGCCTGGCTTCCTTTACTGGGGGTGGGGGTGGGGGATGGGGGCGGGCCTTGCCCAGGCCTCCCAGCACCTGTCTGGGCACCCCCTACAGGACATGAGCACAAAGCCAACAGCACGATCCTCCACAGGCCAGACAGCGCTGCACATCGCCATTGAGAGGCGGAACATGGCACTGGTGACCCTCCTGGTGGAGAACGGGGCAGATGTCCAGGCTGCGGCCAATGGGGACTTCTTTAAGAAAACCAAAGGGCGGCCTGGCTTCTATTTTGGTAGGGAGACCACGTGGCAGACCCGTGACTTAGCGATGATTGCTGAAAGGGGGTTGGGGTGGGTGGGATGGAGACAGAGGGAGAGGCAGGCTGGAAGGTGCAGGGCCCAGGCTATCTATTCCCAAGGCCCACTGTGTGCCTGTGTTGGCTGCAGGCGAGCTGCCCCTCTCCCTGGCCGCGTGCACCAACCAGCTGAGCATCGTGAAGTTCCTGCTGCAGAACTCCTGGCAGCCGGCAGACATCAGCGCCCGGGACTCGGTGGGCAACACAGTGCTGCACGCGCTGGTGGAAGTGGCCGACAACACGGCCGACAATACCAAGTTTGTGACGAGCATGTACAATGAGATTCTGATCCTGGGGGCCAAGCTCCACCCGACGCTGAAGCTGGAGGAGCTCACCAACAAGAAGGGGCTGACGCCACTGGCCCTGGCCGCCAGCAGCGGGAAGATTGGGGTAGGGAGGGGGCTTCGCGCGGAGCTGGGGGTGAGGTGGGAGCGGCCTGCCTGCCTCGCTGTGCATGCCTGTGATCACACGTGCGCACGGTGTGAGTCTGCTGCTGTCACAGCAGCCGGCAGGTGGGGATGAGGCTGTAGAGTAAGCCCAGGGGAAATGTGCGAGCTGAGCAGCACCCAGCATTGCACACATGGCCATTTCATTCATTTTTTAAAATGGTTTTAAATCAACTTTATGGAGCTGTGATTTACATCAAACAAATGGAAACATTTAAGGTATTTGGTCTGGCCCTAGCGGGTTTGGCTCAGTGGATAGAGCCTCGGCCTGTGGACTGAAGGGCGTGTGTGGGAGGCAATCGATGTGTCTCTCTCACGATGTTTCTCTCTGTGTCTCTCCCCCTCCCTCTCACTCTGTCTAAAAATCAATGGAAAAATATACTTGGATGAGGATTAACAACAACAACATGAAGTATTTGGTCTGATGAGTTTTGAGGTGTATACAGCTGCAACCACCCCGCCAATCAACGTGCAGAGACTGTTGCTGCCCAGGAGTTCTCTCTTGCTCTTTGCAGTCAGTCTTCCTACCCCTTTGCCCTCCCTACTCTACACAGCTACTAATTTGCTTTCTCTCACTGCAAGTGGTTTGTGTGTGTGTGTGTGTGTGTGTGTGTGTGTGTGTTTTTAAACGTTCTCCGTTCTTAGACTCATTTGCTGTCTCATGGAAGCAAACCTAAATGTAAACAGAAACATTTAATCTGATTTAATTATCACCAGAGATGCTTTTATTTGTTTAAACTACTGGCTCTTGTGAACTTTATTTTTATTTATGTTTTTAAATTGAAATTTTTGGGGTGGCATTGGCTAATAAAGTTATGTAGGTTTCAGGTGTACAATTCTATAATACTTCATCTGTATGTTGTATTGTGTGCTCACCATCCCAAGTCCACATGTGACCATTCCTTTTTTTTTTTTTTTTAAATCCTCATCTAGGGACATTTATCATTGATTTTTTAGACAAGGGGGGGAGACAGAGAGAGAGAGAGAGAGAGAGAAACATTGATGTAAGAGTGAAACATGCCCCAATGGGGTATCAAACCTGCAGCCTAGGTATGTGCCCTGCCTGGAATCAAACCCATGTCCTTTCAGTGCACAGGATGATGCTCCTACCAATTGAGCCACACCAGCCAGGGCACCATTTCTGATTTCTAACTCTGAGTATCACCAAAAAGACACGGGGAGAGGGTGGGGTGCTGGGACGTGGGCATCGGCGGCAAAATGAATGCGATCAGTCCGGTGTGATCACTTGATGTGGCTGCAGGAGGTTGCTGGATGGAGATAGGTGCTTGGGTGGGATCCCAGCTGGGCTGGGAACCAGAATTATTCCTGAAGCAGAGCTGGTGTTCAGTGGGGACACAGCCAGTGGCGGGCACCAGGCTGGTCTCTAACAGGCTCCTGTGCTCCCATGGCAGGTCTTGGCCTATATTCTCCAGAGGGAGATCCAGGAGCCAGAGTGCAGGCACCTGTCCAGGAAGTTCACCGAGTGGGCCTACGGGCCCGTGCACTCCTCCCTCTATGACCTGTCCTGCATCGACACCTGCGAGAAGAACTCGGTGCTGGAGGTGATCGCCTACAGCAGCAGTGAGACCCCTGTGAGTGGGCGGGGGCTGGGACCAGGGAGGGCTTCCGGGCTCGCCACACCCCAGCCCTCAGCCCACCTCAGGGTGGCTCTCTGAGTTCTCATCAATGAAAGCCCGCTGTCCGGGGGTCTAGGCCCTGCAGCCTCATCAACCCATTCATTCTCCCTGAATGTTTTCCTTCATCACCAAACACTATACAATGCTGTTCCCTTAACAAGTTAAATCAGAAGTACATAGACAGAAAGAATCCTCCTTTATCACATACAGACAGCAGCTTCATTTTTATGCACACAACTGGGGCCATGCTATACATGATGTAGAGCAACCAACATTTTCACTTACTGATGTGTCTCCCAGACAATTTCACATCAGTTCGCAGGGGTCTGCTGCGTTTAAAAACAGTGCTGCATCGTATTCCACAGCAGGGACGGGGAGAAATGTCCACAGAAGGACGTTCGAGTTATTTCCAGTTTTTGCTACTACGATGCTACAGGCCACTTGGCACGGGTTTGAGATTTTTTTTCTATGAGGGATATCTGGAATTGGAATTGCCAAGTCCAAAAGTACGCACACGTTAGTTAATAGCTACTGTGAAACTGTCTTCAAAAAAAACCTTTTTCAGTGCATTCGGCCACCAACAATGGGTACACAGTTGCCCTTAGCAACCTGGGTATTATTGATCTTTTTATTGTTTTAAGACTACTTCAAGTAAATGGAGCAAACGATGCTCTCTCATTGATGCATTTTTTAAAAATTGAGTTTATTGGGGTGACACAGGCTTCTGGAGGCAGCAAGGAGCTTCCGATTCCCAAAGTCACTCAAGAAAACACAGAACAAGGATCTCATTGGAGGAGCTCACGGTCAGGCTGGGAGGTTGGGCTCCATAGTCTGAAGAGGCTGGGATGACCTGAGTTTGGCTCCTCCATCCAGGGGATATTTGAATTTGAACAGAGATCTCCTGGGGACCAGACTTTTGCCCCAAAGCACGTGTGTAATGATGGTGTCCCAGGCGCAGCCCCACCCACTGCAGCAAAGACTGTCTAGTTGCCATCAGGCTCACGCATCGGTCATTACCACTCCTGCCTGGATAGCCCGCCTGACCCAGGGCTGGGAATGTGAGAACCCAGAGGCCTCCTCATACCTGCCCTCAGCCCCTCTCCAAGCAGCCTCATGCCAGACTCTGCCTGTGCCAGCCTCTTGTCATGATTGTGGGAATAATAAGGATGTAGGCGCTCAGAAGTGAGTTATTAAAGGTAATGGGCATAGAATGTCGGGCAACACTTGCTGGTTCTTAGGTGTCAGGGGCACTTAGGGTCACGTGTGCAGTTTCATCCGTCATTCACTGGACACACAGGAGCACAAGGCCCAGAGAGACCTGCCTGGTTCAGGTCTGTGACCCTCAATGGCTCTGTGGGCCGAGGGCATGGTCATGGTGGGTCCTGTGCAGAGATGTGGGTGTGAGGAGTGCCTTCGGCTGATGAAGGCTCGGAGTGGTTCCTGGTGAGGAGTAAGCCTCATCTCTCTTTGCTTCCCTTAGAATCGCCATGACATGCTCTTGGTGGAGCCGCTGAACCGACTCCTGCAGGACAAGTGGGACAGATTTGTCAAGCGCATCTTCTACTTCAACTTCTTCGTCTACTGCTTGTACATGATCATCTTCACCACGGCCGCCTACTACAGGCCTGTGGACGGCTTGGTGCGGCCTGGGCTCAGGCCTCGGTGTGGGGTGTGGGGTGTGGGGAGAGAGGATGGGCATTCCTCTATGACCCTCAAGATCCCAGACCCAGGCTGGGCCCTGCACTCCTCTCCTGCTCTCCAAGCTGTCTGGGAAACCTGCCCTCTCTCCCGTTCCCTGTTGCTCCCCTAGCCTCTTGGTTCTGTGAGGCTAAGGTCCCTGATTGCAGAGCGGCAGTTGTAGGTTAGAAAGGATGCAGGAATTAGGGCTCAGGAAGTAGCTCTCCCTAAGCTTGGTGTCCACAGGGTCATGGGATGGCATAAGCCCTAAGCCCCCTGCTGTCCTGCTTACCTGTCCGCCTTTGTTCACTGGTCGCTCATTATCCACTCCCTGGACGTATACTTTTGAGCGCTTCTTCTGTGCCAGGCCCTGGGCCCTCCATCAGGTCAGCTTAAGACCAGATTTCTTTCCCTTGAGTTTCTGAATTAACATCCAAACACTTAATTTGGTTGCTTTTATTTCCAAGGGGCCTTGCTTGCAAATTTGATTTACAAATTCAACTTCCTACTTGGATGAAATCTGATCTCTACCTACCTATTAAGGCCATTTAATGATTTCGTTTTAAGAGAAAAGAGGAGAGAAAATAAGATAGACGAGTGAACCAGCTTATGAAACATTGATGGGAGGCGAAAAGGAAGTGGTGGCTGAAACACAAGGATGACACACCCTTGTGAAACCTTGACAGTTCTGGGAGATCAGCACTCACCCCAACCCTCGGGAGGGGCGGGAAGCTTGTGGAATTGGGTCTGTAAGAGTGCCTCCACCTCTGCCCTCACCTCCTCCCAGGGGGACTCTGGCCTGTGACTTGTCTGAGAGACAGCACGACCCTGTAAGCATGCTCTGCTTGGCACCTAGAACCGCCACTTTTGGAATTGGGTTCCACAGAGGACCATCCATATGGGTGTCCCCATCATAGTGTATTGTTTTTATTTGTGTCTCTGTCCTGATGGAGGCCGAGCCTCTAGGACAGGGTCTGGGTTTTACTCATAGGGTTTGGCACCTGGTAAATGTTTGTCGAATGAATGAATGAATGAGTGAATGAGTGAATGGAGTCACTAACTTCTCTGCACCTTGTAGCCTCCCTTTAAGCTGCGATACACTGTTGGCGACTATTTCCGAGTCACTGGAGAGATTCTTTCTGTATCAGGGGGAGTCTACTTCTTTTTCCGAGGGGTAAGCATTCTTTTCCACACTGTGAATTTCCATTGTCACCAAATCAAAAAGCCAGGAGAACCACTCAGTGCTCACCCACTGCTTAATGCATAGGACAGGAAATGGCCCTCCTTGCGGAGCCCAGGGATGCAGAGAAGATAAAAGCCGACCAGGCACTCAGCGCTCCGGGCATTCAGGGCTGGAGGGCGGGAGTCCATAGGTGGGTCCCGCAGGCCCTCAGTCTTGGATACAGACAGTCAGGGATTGCTACCAAATGTAATATTTAATTACAGAAGAAGAGGGGGAGCCTCTTAAGAGATAGATCAGGATTGGTAGTTGCTTAATTAATCAAAACAGTCCGTTAAAGCTCAGAACAATGAAAGAAATCTACCGGTATACTGGAACCATTTTATTTTAACTGAAAACTCATAGACGCACATTCCTTGGCCATTCTTTGATTATACGAGCAGTCTTTTCTTTGAATGTAGGATCATTGTTACATGTACAAAGAATTTGATATTATTGTGACCCCCCCCCCCCCCCTTAACCCAAGCTACATCCATTTTTTCATTAACCTTTAAAGAATCTTTCCAAATCGCTGGACTCTGTCTTCATGGAAACAATTATCTTTATTTTCACTATCATAGTTTATATTATCCCATATAATAAAGAGGGAATATGCAAATTGACCATCACTCCGGTCAATTTGCACCCACAGCTGAGGCTAAGTTCCCATAACGAGCCTTAAGGAGCAATCAGCAGGGACCTGAGGCTGTGCACCCACCCACCTCCTGCATGGGGCTTGACAGGGGACCTCAGGTCGTGCCTTCCACTTGCAGGGCTTGACAGGAGACCTCAGGCTGCTCCCCCCACCCTGGCGCCAGGCCAGAGGAACTCA
>PVJC01005482.1:21162-59021 GCA_004026665.1 Murina feae | reverse complement strand
GTCCTGCCACTAAGGGAGCCGGATAGAAACACTATGAGTACCTGGGTTCTGTTTTTGTAACTTGGTTTCTGTTTCGAACCAAGCTGGCAAATTATAACTTCTGTTGAAAAGAAAAGGAAAAACAAAGTACCTGGTGCTCTGGCGCCCTCTAGTGTTAATCTGTGATGTTTAGTTGTCTATAGATTTTTATCAAAGGCCGAGAGCAATTGGGGACACAGGATAGAATTTCCAAAATGTGTTCAATTAGAATGACTCACCAGTTGCAAGTTAATTATTGCTTATATATACACATGTATGTATATAAAAACGCACACACACGGAATAGTTATAAAGGCAGTATTTGTTAAAATTCATTTCATTTTTTAAATGTAATAAAATCTACAGACGTAATGTATATACATTTGGGAGGGACACCCTATATATGTATGTGTGTATACATGGGTATGAATATATGAGGATATACATATGTATACATATATATATATAAATTTGATATTATATCTAAGATTTTCTTGAATGCCTCACCATGTAATAAAACCAAAGTGTGTAACTATTACATTAGTGTGCATTATAATGGAATTTGTCTTGTAGTTTACAGATAAAGAAATAGAATTTGGTGGTTTTTCAGACTCCTAGAGTAGACCCAGGTCATTTGATTCTTAATTTACTGGAATAAAAAATAGGGCATCAAAATACTCCTTTCTTTCAGGGATTTTCCACTTCAGTCTAATGTGTAAACATTGAATGGTTTATTGTCACTTATTGATAGCCTGTTGTATTCCAAAAACAGAATTTGATAAGGCTTACAACAGTGCTCAATAACAAAGTAGAATAATAGAATATGGGTGGGAGAAGGAGCAACGGGACAGTAAGAGTAGAAGAACAAGAGGCAGCCGTGGTTCCGGTTGCTGCTCAAAACTGCAAGCCCTGTGACCCTCTGCCTTTGGCAACCTGGGATGCGGATGTGAGCCCACGTTTCTTGGAGCCACAGGGGATGTGAGCCGTGTAAGTCATAGGCTCCTGACAGTAACAGAGTCTTTTCCTGGGATCCAGGTCCAGGTCGGTGCTGCTCTAGCGGCCTGTCACCCGAAACAGCATCCCTCTCCCCTCCGAAAGGGGACCGCCACCCTGTACTGCAGGAGTTCCCCGTGAAGTGCCGGCACTGGCTGGTCCCACACACGCACTCATGAAAGCATAATGGCCCCCGAGAAGGCCAGACCCGTTCTCCTGGCTGAGCTTTGATACGGACTGAACAGCAGGTTTGGGCGTTTTTATAGCATGAGATACTGGATCCAAATCGGAGGTCCAGAGTCAGGAACTTCAAAAAGACATTCACGTGCTAAACGGCACAGGGAAAGTGGTGAAGTGCGGAGAGACGCTTGGGCCACGTCTGCACGCAGATGCAGGCTTAGTGCGATCGTTATTTTGTTCGCCAAAGCTCAGGGGCAGAAATACTGCCCGATGCATATCTACTCCAGGGGTCTCCGAGGGCCCTATTTCTTGGAAGATGAGTCTGAGTTCATCCTCACCACCTCAGCCCCCGGCCACTGCCAGGCCCTAGCCGTCCGTGTCTGTCATCCTTGTTGATTTGCTCGGACACAGGAATGTTCTGGTAACCACCCCACAGGCAGGCAGAAAAGTGTGTCAGTCCCGTGATAAGTCTGTCTCCCATCAGTGACTGTGTCGATTGGAACATGACTTTGGAGAATCAGGAGATGCTTGCTTGCTCGTGCTCTGTCTGGCGAGGCTTAGCAGGTGAGGTCGGCCGGGAGAGGGAAGAGGAGTTGTGACAGACAGAGTTACAACCCAGAAACCCCACACAGCTGTCTGCTCACTATGGCTGCCCGACACTGAGCCCATTAACACTAAGTTGGGGACAAGGGCTGTGGACATGAGATGCCTGGCTCCATGGGCACCGTGAGAGAGGAAAGCAGGCTTTCCCGCGGTGGGAGCACCTAGGCCGTCGGCTAGTTTGCCTGTTGGGAGTACCCCGTACTAATTTCATGCACTGGTTCTGTGCGTGGCTTGTCATATAGTTGTAGACCGGGGACAGGGGCCAATACCCACCCAGTGATTCGCTTCTGCCCGGTACTGCTCCGAACAGCGTCCCAATGTGGTTTCCTGGGTTAACTGTAGCCCTTGTTATCCGGATCACAGCCTGTCAGCTCCCCTATTCGTTAAATACGGGCCTCCGCTACTTAGTACGCATGGGAGTACTTTTGGTGCATTTTGGTTGAGTAAGTAACATTTCAGAAGTGAGTATGCTATACACGAAGGTCATGGCCTCCAGCCTTTCATGCTGCATTCATGTGGCCACGTCTTATGTGCCAGATGCCGTACCTCCCTGTTACCATTTCATCGTAACACCAGCCTGACAAGCCTGAGTGGTGTCCCCGTCTTAGAGGTGAGGAAACTGAGGCCCAGAGAGCCGCCTCCTGCTGAGGTCACAGGGCAGAGGGACCTGGACCAAGTTCTGAGGGACCCCTGAGCCTGCCTGTTCTGATCACGGGATGGGAAAATGATTTGCTAAAAATCATGAAGTTAATATCCTCTCCATTTGTGCTGTCCGTTCCTCGTGGCATCTTTCCTGGGAAGACATTGTGGTAAATTATCCTAAAATGGTTTTCCTGAAATTCCGTCTCTGCCATGCTGTAGGGCTGCGCACGCATCTGCTTCTCACGGGGGGGTTAATCCCGACTGGCACTCGCCTGTGAGCTGTGAGGCGGGGCAGCCGCTCACTGCCGGGGGAGCTCAGGCCCGTGTCTCTGTCCGCAGGGCGTGAGGGATTACAGTGTTCCCGTGGGCTTGGACGCCGGGGTCCTCGTGGACTTAGTGGTGGTGGGCTCCGTGGCCGTTTCTGAAAAAGGTGAGATTAAAAACGGAAACCCCAGGGCGACCCCTCGGCCTGCAGCTTGCTTTCCACCGGCTCTGCTCGGCTTCTGGGTGCCGACGGCAAGGATTTCAGCTCCTGGTCGCCTGCCCGGCTTCCAAAACCAGTACGTCCGTCGTTCGTTTTGAGGAGTTAACGCCGTTCCTCCCACTCCTGGCCCCACTCGACATTTTACAGTGTTTCCACTCTCCTCAACAGGAAAAATAAAGGGAGAGGATCCCTTCAGAGGGTGAAAGGTTTTCCCTCTGTTCCCGAGTTAACTGGCCCCGGAGCTGAGTGTGTTTGCAGGGTGTCAGTAAACGGCTGGTTTTGGAGAGCCTCCAGCGAGAGGGAAACCTTCACTGCTGCACCTCGTGTTTGTCACGGAGCAGCAGCGCCCCGGACTAGACGGGGCCCGCGCCTGCTGCGAGGCCTGGTGCTTCTCGGGGAGGCACTGCTGGCACCCTCAGGCGTGGGCCCCTGTGCCTCCCGAGGGACCTCGGCCCCCTGCCCAGCTCTGCCCCAGCCCAGCCTTTGGAAGCAATCTGCTGATTCTTGAGTGGAGTCAGTGGTTCCAGGTGGGAGCAGCCCATCTCAGACCTGCTTATACAGCGCGATTTGGGTCCCACTAGGAAAGTGTTCTCTCTCCTCTCATCCCCAAAACTCTTTCTTTTTTTGTTTGTTTGTTTTTATTTATATTTGTCTTTGTTGATTTCAGAGAGGAAGGAAGAGGGAGAGAGAGAGAGAGAAACATCAGCGATGAGAGAGAATCATTGATTGGTTGCCTCCTGCGCACCCCACACCAGGGACCGAGCCCACAACCTGGGCATGTGCTCAGAAATTGAACTGTGACCTCCTGGTTCATAGGTCGATGCTCAAACACTGAGTTATCCCAGCTGGGCACCCACAGCTCTCTCTTTGAAACTAATGGGCCAAGGTCAAGTTCTGTCTTCAGGAGAGGTTTTCAGTAAAGAGCTGGTGAGAGATGCTCCAAGTCAGTCCTTGAGCTTGGCGTTTCTAAATGCTGGTCTGCAGTATCTTCACCTTCAATTTACTTCCTGTCTTTTCTCAGCTCTCTGAGCTACTGTGTGAGATGTTTTGCTTTTCCCGTGCAGTTACAGATACTTTATCTATCACAAGGGGTCTGCACATGAGCACAGCTTTCCTGCGTGCCTACCAGGGGCCAGGAGCCAGGAGCCAGGCCTGCAGGGTGTTCTCTGCCCGGGGCTCACAGTGAGTAGGAGGAGCAGACAGCAGCCGAATTACAGGACCATGCGCTCAACATCAGGTGGGAGTTAGGACTGGCAGCAGCGGGGTCCGAGGAGGGACCTGTGAGCCTCGAGCAGGGCATCATCTTAGAAGTGACACCAGGGCTCGCCCTTGCATGCCAGTTGTTTCCGCGGCCGGTGGGACGAGAGGGGAGGTGGCAGGTTTTCGGAGCAGGGCCCTTCGCGGTTGGGGCCGGCTTTCCTGAGGCCTTGTGGCCAGTGACAGGAATTGGACTGTGCTGATCTGGCAATGGGAAATGAGCAAACATTTCTTCCTTCAAAGATTATCGGGGAGCTTCTTTTTTAGCGTGGGATGCATGAAGAAGCAGATGTGTTGTAAGTCTCACCATCAGATAACACCTGCTTAAAGCAGCAAAACCACCTGCATGTGTTTGGGAAACTTGATCGGCACAGAAAGCGCCCCCCCCCCACACACACACACACCCCTACCTTCTTCCTTTTCCCAAACCCCGCTGCCGGTAGTTCCTGTGTCCCACCGGTGTCGCGTGTGCTCTACGTGGGTTGTGTGCTCATCCTGTGTCTGTGTCGCAGCGCTTGGTGCCATGTGGGTGGCGTGTCTCCAAGGCCTTTGCCGGCCGCGCAGCCGGGCCGACCTGCTGGCCGCCCGTTTTCTTCAGCGTTTGGCTTGGTGTCTTCCCTTGCGGACGGCACTGGAGTGAGGTGTCGTCTTGTCACACGGCCTACGTGGGCCCTGGGGACCGTCAGTGGGAGAGGAATTGCCCAACAGGATTTTAAATCCTGATGGGTGCTGTCAGATTAGCCCCGAGAAAGGCTGCCCACCTCCCTCCCCCAGCACCAGATGCCTTTCCTCTCTTCCCACCCCCTTGTTTATCACTAGAATCGTCCAGCTTTAATTATTTGTCCATCTGATGGTATTTCATGTGCCTTTTTAAAGATATATATTTTTTATTGGTTGTTTACAGAGAGGAAGGGAGAGGGAGAGAGAATTAGAAACATGGATGAAAAACATCGATCAGCTGCCTCCTGCACATCCCCCCACTGGGGATGTGCCCGCAACCAAGGCACATGCCCTTGACCGGAATCGAACCTGGGACCCTTCAGTCCGCAGGTGGACGCTCTATCCACTGAGCCAAACTGGTCAGGGCTTCATGTGCCCTTTGACTTGCATCAGTTACAAGTGAAATTGAACATTCTCATGTGAGTGCTGCTCATCTGCCCATCTCTTTCTGTGGACGGTTCATATCCTTTGCTGTGTTTCTGTGGAATCGTCTTTCTCTTATTTCTTTGCCTGCACTGTTGAAGGCTTATAACTGTAAAAGTAGCGTGATCAGATCTGAGTCTCGGATGCACCAGCTTACACTCTTGGTGGTGAGGCCGATGTGAAGTAGAAATCAGAATTTCTGCACTGTCTGGGCTGCTACCCAGAGGAATGTGTAGGCTCATATGGGAGCAGAGGCCTGTTGCTGCCTGCTGTCCTGCTGCGTTCTTTCCTCCTGTAGCCTTGGATCATAATCCCTTTGTCACGCTACCATTTACGAACTAGCAGAAGTAGCACGAGCACTGCTTACACCACCCTCCCTCAGGAGCTGTAGGGGTGATGGGTAGCTATGCCATTTTAAACCACTTATCCCCTGATTTTAGAGCTTTTATTTTCCCTTCAAGGGAAGGAGACGAAAAAGATTTTGCCTTTAGTGGGAAGTCATTCTCAGTCCTTTTAAAAACAACCCTCTCATTGTTTTTAAGTGGAGTCCTGCTAGCATAAAGGTCACGTAAATGCAAGCTCAGTTTCTTTTTGTGGCATGTTTCAAAGGTTTGACTTCGTTGTGTGTTAGCGACTACATAATCAGTGTCGTCACTCCTCTTCGATTCCTCTTTAAGTTCATTCTCAATGGGCCGCCTACGGAGTTACTAGGGAAGGCCAGGTATATGGGGCCCAAGCTTCTCCCTTCGCTGTGACGTAATGAAAAGCACTCCTGAGTCATTCCCCGGACCCTCCTCAGGTGTTGGTTCTCTGTGTTGTCTCTTAGGCTGGAGAATTGGGAAGGGAGAAGGTTATGCTGACCTTGAATACGCCATGATGGTGTCCATGGGAGCAGTCAGCCAGGAGACGCCAGTGGTCACCATCGTCCACGACTGCCAGGTGCCTCCTGTGGCCGACAGCCACGCCGTGCTCCTCCGAGACAGTGAGGGGGACGTGGGGAGGGAGGGGATGGTGGGGGGAGAGAGGCAGGGGCAGCCCAGTCTCTGCCTTCACTCCGCACTGTGTCATGAGTGGCATGGATCAGCCAGGGCTGGACCTGTTTAATGATGGGGCGGCGAGGCCGCATCCCAGTGGATCCGGGGTGATGGAGCCCCCCTGCGCAGTGCCATGAGCACTGCAGCAGGTTCCCCGTCAGCTCCTTAACCCACTTCTGTCTCCCAGGTCGTGGACATCCCTGAAGTGCTCCTTGAGGATCACGACCTCACCGTGGACTATATCCTTAACTCCAACCAGAGTCATCGCCACGGGGTGTGAGCGCCCAAAGCCAACAGGAATCACGTGGTCTAAGGTGGGTCAGGGCGTGGCATCGAGGGCAGGCACGGTCTCCCATGGCCAGCGCTGGCCACAGCTTGGAGGCATCTCTCTCTCCCTGGGTCCTTCGTCTGGCATGGCAGCCGTCCCCAGGCCTGCAGTGGCGTACGTTAGCGTTGCCGCGAGCTTGCCAGCAGTTCAGCTCCTGATCGCTGTCTCCAGGCATGGACCTAGGAATTACTTTGCAAACCCATGGGAGTCTGACTAGCAGCCAGGTTCAAGGTCTTCTTCCACAAGACATCTCGCTATAGACAGCAGAAGTGAGCCGATCCACTAGCAAGGCTAGCGACGAGAATCTGTGTGCCAAACGGTTTATAGCATTGTACTTAGAAATACTGTAATTAGAAAGCTAGCGGGCGCTTCAAGGCATGGTGGCATCTGGGGAAGACAACCCGTGTCCTGGCTTATCCCCCTCTGAGCATGCTTCCTCTAGAACCTTTCCACCTGGGCATTAGGAGGGACCTCAGAGCATTGTCATCAGTGATAAGCTCTGGTCTCACGCAGAGGAGTTGTATTCCCATTAGAGATACTCGTGGCGTTCCTGTTCCTCTTTGCCAGCAGGGGCTCCGACCTGCCCTGGGGTTTTAGAATGAGGGGGAGTTTAAAGATCACCCATCCTCTTCTCCTCGGCTCCTCTCTGGTTCAGGAAAGCGAGGGACAGAAAGAAAGCAGCATGTCCAGAACCGAAAAGCCAGTGTGTGGCTGAGTCCGATTGGAGCCCCAGGCTCTTTTTCCGGGTTGGCAACAGATGCCTGCAGTGCCCGATCCCTGATCTATCTTGGACTTGACATGTTTGTAGGGACAGGTTTTTAATGTAATCATTAAGGAGCACATAAATGACTGGTATCTGTGCGCTCCAGTGAAGCGTGATTGCGGCATATCAAAGAAACCAAATTTGCTTTTTACTATCTTTGTAGTTACACAAGGGTGGAAATATTTTTTAAGTTTGATTAACAAGCAGCATCTTTCATTGCGCATGGCAAGTTAACAAAATGTGACAAATGTTCCTAATGGCCCGCCAGGAAAAGCAGCAGCACTGCCGTGGGCCTGTCCCGAGTGTGCCGCGCAGCCGCAGGTCGGCTCCCAGGGGCCTTTCTGTCCGCCGTGGGGAGCAGTCTCCGAGCCGTCCGCATAGAGCACAGAACGCAGGCAGCTGGCCGGAGCCGCCTTGCGGGCCGGGGGGGCTTTTCCGTTTAGAATCTGTGGGGGAGCGTGGAAGACGACACTGACCTTAGCGGTCATTGCTTTTACCCGATGAACACCTTGCTCTTGAAGCAGGCAGTTCCAGTTTAGGGTGCTGCAGACGCCCCGCCAGTGCGCGCTGTGGGTCAACGTGGTTCACTTTTCTCCGTCTGGTTGCAGGTGGCACGGTGCTGGCCTGGGGTGTGCGCAGCAGGACGTATTTTTGCTTCACGTGACATGTTTTCAAATGAATTTCTGCCACCCGAGTGTAGAGCCTGGCCTCAAGAACACTCCCTTCTGCCTGAGGGAGCTCTGTGGTGCCACCGGGCAGAACCCACAGGGGTTACGAGGGGTGGACACCCTCACCCGGCCCAGACGGCAGCGGCTGAGGCCTGTGGTTCCTGCTGCTGCTGCTGGCAGTGGAGTGACATTTAGCTCTTCCAAATATCCGCATAGTCAGACTTTTTCTCTGATTGTAATTGCAGTTGTTTGATCATCCTTTCTAAATGCCAGGTCTAGTAACTGAAGAGTCTAATTATGACTAGTTTGAGTCAGCTTTTAAATATTCTGAGAGAACACAGGGATCTGAACTCCTTAGGAAGGTACAGCAGGGGCATGGCAAGGAGTCGGGTCGGCTGGACTTAGATAATCCTGGGATTTTTTTGGGACCCAGTGCCTCTAGGTCTGTGAGTTTAATCACCTTTTGATGAATTAGTTCAAAAGGATTTTGGAGGGACAGTGGGCAAGAAGTTCCTGTCGATTCGGAAGGAGTAGTCACCTCTTGTGGATCTCCCACAGCACAGGCGTGATGTTTTCCCTTTGTGTCTGAACAGCGGGCAACATTAGAAGGAGCAGGTCTGTCTGCGCCCCATCTTTCCATGGCAGCTGAGTGTGTGCCGTTCTGAAGACCCGAAAGGGCAAGTGCTGCTCGAGTCGGCGCCTCTAAGCGACAGATAGCGTGTGCTTCAGAGGAGCGCGATAGTAGCAGATGGAAGGAAACCAAGCCCTGGCCGGTTTGGCTTAGTGGATAGAGCATCGGCCTGCGGACTGAAAGGCCCCAGGTTCAGTTCTGGTGGGGGTCACATGCCCAGGTTGTGGGCTCAGTCCCCTCTGGGGGGCATGCAGGAGGCAGCCAGTGGAACTAAGTGAAGTCTGCAAGAAGGCGCTAGACTATTCTTAGGTGTTAGTGTTTCTGTAGCTGTTACTCCGATTCACTGCTTTTTAACCTGAGGCCTGCACACTTCTTGTGGTTTGGAAGCCCGTGAACAGACATTGTGGAATTGTACACAGAATTGGGGAAGAGTCCCAGGGAGGGAACCCCAACTTCTCTCAAAGGTTCCTCCTGCCTAGGATAAGAATCACTGCTCTAAGTTACATATGATTCTGAATATGATGAGAACACTGATGCTAGTCAAACTGGTTTTGTCCTGGGATAGCTCAGTTGCTTAGAGTGTCATCCCGACAGGCCAAGGGAGCAGATTTGATCCCCGGTCAGGGCATTACAAGAGTCAACAAGGAATGCACGAATAAGTGAACAAATCAGTTCTCTCTCTCACTCTCTCTCTCTCTCTCTCTCTTTCCTCTCCCATCCCCTCCCATCCCCTCTTCTCTCTCTCTAAAATCAATACATACAATTTTTTTAAAAACTTTATTTTTGTAGAAAAATTGCACCTGTCTCCTCATGGGCTGATCTGTACTCTGACATGCCTACGTCTGGGGGAAGCCGGTGCTGGGCATTGCTTGCCTCCTTGTAACTAATCACTTTACAAGCTTCATGCCCAGAAGAAGGACAGAAAGCATCACTAGAGAATGAGGACTGTTCCGGCTGGTGTGCTCATTGGATAGAGCATCAGCTCGAGCAAGGAAGGGTCTCGGGTTCGATTCCTGGTCAAGGCACATAATACCCGGGTTGCAGCTTGACCCCTGGCCTGGGTCATGGAGTGTACAGGAGGCAACCACTCACTGTGTCTCTCACATCGATGTTTCTCTCCCTCTCCCTCTCTCCCCCCCCCTCTCTAAAACTCAATGGAAAGATGTCCTCAGGTGAGGGCTAACAACAGCAAAAGAATGAGGATCGTGAAAAGGACTAAAGAGTGTTTTTCTGTTCCTCTTCTGCCTCCTGATTCCTCTGATAACATGAGACCAGTTCTGCCCCGGCTCAGCGGTCCAGGCTCAGCCAGACCCTCAGGCCGCCCCCGTGTCCCTGCCCAGCAGGACAGAGCCGGCGGTGTCCACACTGCAGGCCACAGGGGCAGCGCCAGCCTGGTGAGGCGGCTCCAGGACTGAGCCTCATTTCCTGGGACACCTACCTTTCCTTGGTTGTAGGTTTCAGGAATTACCTGTTGATTGATTGGGCCAAAAAGCCAAAGATGCCCTTTGTATAGGAGTCCTGTCCATTGAGACGGGTGTGTGTATGTGTGTATTTGTGTGTATGTGTAGATATATGTGTGTGTGTGTGTGTTGTAGTGTTGGTTATTGTAGACTCATGGCTGGAACTGTCCTATTTCAGGTTTGCCTTGTTTCCAGTTTTCAGTGACATGTTTCTCTGAGAAATGCTCCTTCAGTGGAGGGTGGAGAGCAGGAGGAGGGGAACCTTGGCCTATTTCAGACCTCATCCTGCCCAATGGCATAGTCAGGGGAGGGGGCAGGAACGGAGGGGAAAACCCATTTTCCTGGGGAGCCAGCAGGGGACATGCCATTTGTGACCCTGCAGCCTCGTACTGGTGACCTCAGCTGCCCCCTCTGCGGGAGGCCTTCAGTTCTGTGCTTCCTGGGCCTCCGGGAGAAGAGAAAGCTGCCCGCTCCTGCAGCTGCTGTGGCACGCCCTCAGCCAGGGCTTCAGAGCTGCCGAGTAAGAGAGTGGGGCCCCACGTCACAGGGCCCCACGTCACAGGGCTCGTGGCTCCCGTGCAGGTAGAGAGCGCGAGTGGCCGAGGCCCCTGGGAGTCCCATCCCCTCCCTCCTGACCGAGCCGTGGGCCCTGTGGGACACCCTGAGTAGCTGCAGCTGCTTTACCTTTTCAGATCAGCTGTGCGATGATGGGAAGAATCCCAGTGCTCCGAAGCCTTCGCTCCCGAGAGCAGCAGGCCGGGGGGGACGTCACGCTTGAGGATGAGCCCCCGCGCCTGGAAGCCCGCAGCCAGCACACAGCCCCACCGGGCGCTCTGGGGAGACCCGGGGACCCAGCCCGGCCGGAGGCAGGTTCCCCGCAGGGGGAGGAGGTGCCTTCTGACACTGTTTACGTGGGGAACCTGCCCCGGGACACCCGAGTGAGTGAGCTGAAGAGAGCCCTCCGAGACCGGGGTGCGGCCCCACTGCGGCTCTCCTGGCAGGGCCCGCAGCACAGGGCCTTCCTCCATTTCCGGGACCCTGCCTCGGCCCGGCAGGCCCTCTCCTGCTTACAGGGCTTACACCTGGGGGCCAACACCCTGAAGGTGGCGCTGGCCCGGCAGCAGAGGGCCAGTGACCTGGCAGGTGGCCATGCTACACAGCCGCACCAGGACCATTGACCGTCGGTGGCACCCTGACCGCCAGAGGCCCGCGTGGTGGGATGCGGCCGAACTGTGAACTGTTGCTACACGAGCTGCTTTGACAAAGTTCGTTCTTTCTAGGAAGCCGCAGCCCCGGGCACTGCCGGGGGTCTCCTGACGAGGAGGGAAGTTAACGGGCACACTCCCTGCGCTCAGGAGGCCGAGCGCCCCATGGATCCAGTTCTCTCTATCATGGTGCTCAGCCCGCTGGATGGGACAGCCGTGCGGGTTCTCTGCGGGTTTAGGGCACCAATGAGCAATAAACGAGCGGGAGTAAGTGGCAGCAGTGGTTTAGAAGAGTCTGAGGCCCCGGCAGGAGCACCATGGGGCAAACCGGGACGCACTCGTGCCCCAGGACCCTGCCGGGCACTGCTGCAGGGAAAGCGGCATTCAGATCGCAGAAGCCAACTGCCTCCGCTCCTGGGTACGAGCCACTTGTCTCAGCTCAGTCCTGGTGTGGGACACGGAGAGCTGGAGTGACACGGACCCCAGGTGGCGCGGTCTCCCCTCTGTCCTCTCCTTACCTTTCCAGCCCTCCTCCCCTGGGCTTCGCTCTGCCCTTGGCCAGCGCCCCCCCTTTCCCCCTCCACCACCCGCACCACGACCTGCACACAGTAGGAAGCGCTGGCTCGTAGGAGACTGGCTTTGGAAACTGAGTCACGCAGGCCTGTATCACAGGCAGAGCTGCAGGTGCTCTCACACTCCCGTTTGCCCAATGCCTGTGTTTTCCGAGTTTTTTCCTCTAGTTCCTTGATCCTAAAAAACAAGCTGGCTTAGGCCGAACTGTGCTTTCTAAACAGAAGCACTTTTGCAGTTGGTCCTGGGCACAACATCAAAATAAGCATTTAAGAGGAGGTTTTATTTTTTCAAATGTACACACAGTGGACATTTTATTTCTTCACCAGAGGGTCTTACTGTGCATTTTAAGTACATTATTATGCCTCAAGAGGCCAGGCCTTGCACGAACTCTCAAGAAAATATTCTTAGGGTACTCAGTCTCCCTTGGAAAAAACATTTTCTTTTTGGTTTTACAATGAAAGTGGAGACTTCGGAAAGAAAAATCTATCCAAGTAGACAGATATTTCTCCAAGAAAATCTATCCAAATAGCTATTTCTCTAGCAAAATGGGTCTATGGCAAACCAGGTGAAAGTCCTGAGAAACGAAGGAGAGGAATGCTCCTTTATGGACTTGGGAGGAGCTGCTGTTTCCGCTGCTTCATCGTTAGGACAGACCCTGTGCTGTCTGTGACACCTGACCAGTCTCACGGTCTGTGTTTCTTTGGAGCTTTCACTGGTCTCCATTACTCAGGTTTTTTTCTGTCTATAAAAGTAAACAGCCATTGTGGGAATTTTGGGACATCAGGAGTATAAAGGGGCATCGCCCATCACCCCATCATTTATTTATGTTCAGTCTTCTCTGCTGTTTTAAAACAACTAGGATTAGCAATGGGAGCTTCAGAATCCAACATTTGGAGTTTAGCTCTGCCAGTGTCCAGTATGCTGTGCCACGGCAGTCCCTGAGCTCCGCACTTCACTTGCTCATCTACAGGTGGTCATAGATTCGTGAAGGCTAGATGCAATAATGCCTCAAAAATGTATGGTCTGCACCTAGCAAGGGCTCATGATTGTGTACTTGGGGGGGCATGTGGTTCAACCACCCAGAGACCCCCCTCGGTCACCTCTCAGACTGGGAAGAGCAGCTCCAATGGGGCAGAACTCAGGACTAACCTGAGCTCCTGTCTCGGGACCTTGCATTGAAAGCAAGAGTCTGAGGCGGTAGCAGCAGGCCTGGGCCTGCGGGGTATCAGCGATGGTAGTGATGGCCATTTCCCAGGTGACAAAAGTTGCTGAGACCTGGTGGGCGTGGGCAGGGGTGACCACAGCACTGAGCTTGCTGGAGGGCATGTTTATGAAGACAGGAAGCAGCCATTTCTGCTCCAGAGGGGCTCCTGGCTATGGAGTTTACTCCAGACAGAAGAAGGCGCGCATCACCTATGTTCCCCTGCCCGGTAAGCCGTGGCCGGCTCCTCCCAGCCCTCAGATGGCTGGGCCATTGAACTGGAACAGTCCCTTCTGTCGAGATCTGAGAGAAAGCGATGGCTCGCAAGTGAAAAAGCAACACCTACGGAGAACCACTTGGCCGGTTTCTAGGAAATACACAATCTGAATACAGTTGAATAAAGAGAAAACAGATCAGATCAACATGGGGCCTTTCAGAGATTCTCAAAGTGAAAGGATCTGACACACGAGATGCGAATGAAGAGCATTCGTGAGAAAGATTTACTCCAGGCAGCAAGTGGCGTTCAGGCAACACCTGCTCCGTACTGAAAAGTCTGAGAAATCGGTTTCCACTTTTCTATGAAAAAAAATCGTCAGTGTTTTACCTTCTCTGCGCTGATCTCAAAGGACACAGGAGATCCTGAGCTCTGATCTCGAAGACCCTGTGGGCTAGGTCACCTTGAGAAGAGAGCTTGCTGAGAGTAGGCAGGAAGGGAAAGCGTTGAGCAGGATATTTTTAAAAAATAAAAAAGTGTGCATTTACATTTAGATCAGACATGGCATGGAGGAGAGAAGACGGCAAGAAGGTGAGAAAATGAGAAGAGACAGTGGCAAAAGCTGCAGCTGACACAGGCAAGGCAAGATAGGCCAACATTCAAAACATGGAGAGCCCTGGCCGGTTTGGCTCAGTGGATAGAGCATTGGCCTGAGATCTGAAGGGTCCAGGTTCGATTCTGATCAAAAGCACGTGCCTTGGTTGCAGGGTTGATCCCTAGCCCTGGTCAGGGCATGTGTAGGAGGCAACCAATTGGTGTCTCTCTCTCTCTCCCTCCCTCCCTCCCTCCCTTCGACTCTTTCTAAAAAAAATCAATGGAAAAATATCCTTGGGTAAGGATTCACAAAAAACATGGGGGTCTCCCCTCAGCTGCAGAAGGCAGTGTCAGCGCACACACCTCCACAACCGATGTGTGTGTGTAAATATTCCGTGACAGGCTTCCTGCCTGGAGAGGGGGGTGCCAGCACTGCTCCCTGGGCCCCGTCTACAGATCTGAACAGACAATAAGGTACCTCTAATCATTGGGGAAAACCAGCATCTTGAAACTGTCTCTCCCTTGTGGGGATGGCAATACTGGAATCAGAAGGTGATCAGAAGCCATCATATCCAATAAGCTGGTAGGGAAAACAAGCCATTCTCAGAAGTTAAAAACACCGTGAAATAAAAAGGAGTCACGCTGCCGGCAGAGTAGACGCAGATACACTTAGTTGGGAGGTGCAGCCACATGATTCTTCCTGAAACCAGCACAAAGACGATAGAGGTGGCAGGTATGAAACACTGGGGAAAGTAGACAAAACGTACTTCAGCTGACGAGGCTTTTATTTCATGTCGAACAGCCCTCAGAATCCAAAACAGGAAGCACATAGGTCAGCAACCTTCCCGTATAGGATCAGTAACTTAACGAAAATTTTGTTTTCATTCAGTAGCAATGAAAGCTAATAACTTGGGGATACACCCAATGAACAGCCCAGGAGTCACATGGCTAACATTATAAAGTTTTTTTCTGAAAAATGTGAAAGATCTGAATGAAGAGGCATGCTGTGCTCTTGGTGAAAAGTTTCAACATTATAAAGTTATTTCTCCATGTATTAAGGTATTCTAGACGTGACAATCAGAATCCCAAAGGATGTTTCGTGGAACTTGATAAGCAGATGTCAAAACCTACTCTGAAGTGTCAGTGCTTAAAGCAGCATGGCACTGGCAAATTCACACAGCGGCACCAATGGAACACAGTTTCCAAGCGGGTGGGATTCTAGAATATACGAGTAATCTCTAAGCGGGGAGGACTTGCTTCTTAAGAAATGGAATGAGAGCTACTAGCTGGTGTTTTGAAGGTTGAATAGAGCAACTTGGGTTTCATACCACATATAAATATAAAATCCAGGCTAATTTAATAGACATGAAAAGAAACAAGAATTTGGAGGTAATACACGGGCATGTTTTATAACATTGGGAAGGGCTGCATAGGCAAAACCCTGACTTTAAGGACTTCGTTCCTTTGTTCCCTCTCAGAATGGCAGATTCCAGCTGGTGGAGACTCCAAATGACCCCAAGATGAGCCATCGGAAGAATATTCTCCAAGTAGGAAAATTGACTAGTGCATTTGAAGCACTTAGTGAACACTGTCCTCTTCAAAGCTGCCTAATGCAACAAACCTTAACTATATAGAAATGAGTGTGGAAGGTTCTTCACCTTTCCGTGGAGTTTGGGAGCTGGCACCCAATTCATGTCATGCTGTTAGCATAGGCAACTAGTTTGATCCCAGTCAGGACACATGCCTGGACTGTGGGCTCTATCCCCAGTGTGGGGTGTGCAGGAGGCAGCTGATCAATGATTCTCTCCCGTCATTGGTTTCTGTACCTCCTCCTTCCCTCCCCCCCCCCCTGAAATCAATAAAAAGTATTTAAAAAGGAGAAGGGAGCTAGACTGGCTGAGCCTAAAGATGTCTGGAAGCTACAGCTTCAGACACCAGGGGGAAGCTGCATTCTCTGCCAACGGGGACGGGGGACGCAATCCCTGGAAGGTCCACCTCCCAATCTCCCAGGGGACAGCCTGCCATTAGCCGGGAGCCAGGGAGGGGAGTCCTTTGCCTGGCTCATGCGCAGTAGGAGCCCAGATGGCCACCCTAAAGGGAAGGTATGGAGCCTGAGGAAAGGATAGGATTGGATGAGGGCATGGAGCCCCAGAAGATCTGGGAAAGAGATTGGGTGGGGAAGGACCAGCTCAAGCCCGGGAAGCATCAGGAGGGAGGTCATTTAGTCTGAAAGGAAGCCGGCTCTTTCTCAAGCCAAGGTAAGCTAATGGAAGCCTAACGGGCCGGGCTCACAGTGTGCATTCGCTCATTGTTGGCCTATTTGCGCATGTCCTCCCTGTAGTAGCCACAACAGCCGAGGGGCTCGATGCACAGGCCATTGCAGCTGTGCCCATGGGCAGCCACACAGGCCCAAGCTTGGGCCTCTGTATGGCCACACAGCCCCAGCCGGAGCGAAGCAGCAACAGACACTAAGCTCGCCAGATGGGGAGAGACAGCTGGACTAAGCGTTGGCCCGGACTAAAAGCTGTAGCCGCATCGGAGGCCCTTCCGATGCTGGGTCATGGCACACCTTTCTGGACCCTGGCTCTTCTGGGCTCGGTGCAGACAAGGCTGGCCTTCCGCAGCAGGATGGAGCTAAGCCGCCCGGTGGTAGGTGAGACACGGGCCTGGAGACAGTCCTTTATTTTCACTTCAATCTTACCACTGCACCTCACCTGCCAGGCAGGGTCCCAAAAATGCTTTTCTCGTAAAGAGCCCTTCTGTTCTAAAGGGAAAGGAAGTTTATAGTAAATCCACTTTTATCACCTGGAAAGAATTTTCATCCTCAGGAGGAAACCCAAGCTTTTGGTGCCCAGTGCCTTCCACCTCCTCTTCCTCCCACAGGTTCCCCTAAATTCTATCGCACTGCCCAGAAGAACAGGTGGGATGCATGGCCAGCTGGCTGAGCCCAGGCATCTTTCTGCTGATGCCCCAGCACACACTGCCTCAGCCGGGAAGCAATGTTCTCCCCACCGTTACAAGTGGGGAAGACAGCTGATCAGGATGAAGTGGTTCCCGACCTTGTCCCACAGCCTGTTCTGGCAGCACTGCACTGCACCTAACAGGGATCATTGCTGCAAAGCCAGTGTTCTTTCCACTCCTGCACCCACTTCTTACACCCGGGGACCCCCCTGGGCTGAAGGCACCCAGGGGGTGAGAGCTCAGCCTTGTGGTAAGAATTCCTTACCTGCCTGAACCACTTCAAACAAGGCTCTCCTCAAAGGCTGATGGGACTTGTTCCGAGCAAACCCTGGCTGAGGGAAGCCTGGTGCTTGCTTTCCTCCATTTCTCCGGGAGCAGAAGAGCAAGGACAACACCGTTCACCCCCATCCTCGCAGCCCAGCCAGCAGCCCGGCTCCAGGCAGGGGTCCTGCCCGCCACTCTGGGTCTCTGCCCTCCCTCCTAGTGTCCCTCGGGAATCACTGCCCCCCCTCCCCCATCTCACCCAGCGGCCCACACAGACCTCGCCCCAGACACCACAGAAGGAGAAGGAAGCGGATGACACCACACGCAAATGAGAGGCTGAGGACCCAAGAAAAGAGCCAGTGCAGCTAAATCCGCAACGGAGCTCACATTTGGCAAAGAGATTGGAGCGAGGAATCGCATGTCAGATGGCAGCCATTACAAAGAGGAGAATCTAGGACGAGGGATGGTCACCTAGTGAAAGCACTCTCCGTGCACACCCTCGGGCACCAGTGACCCCTCCCTGCGGTCCTGCATCTTCATGTAGCGGGGCCAGGCCGGCTGACTTGCCAGGAGATAATGAAGCTTTTTGCCAAAGGAGCAAAAGTGAAGATTCCTTCCCCTCACCTCTCCTAATCTTGCTGGGAGGATGCCCACACATCACCGCCTGCCCTCCCCACGCCCCCAGGGAGCACCTGCTGGACAGATGACTCTTCAAAATGCTCACCCTCCCTGCCCCCCAGCAAAAACAACCAAATGGGTGTTGCTCAGCTTACTTCCCCTCTGCCTGGTCCTCATCTAAGCTGTGTTCCAAATGGAACAGATGCCCCTAAAACGGAAGGGACTCCACTCATTTTCAAAACGGGTTTCCCGTTGGGGGCAGGGGTTCCCGGGACACCTTTCTTTAAAATGTCTCACATAGAACCCCACACATGCAGCAGGCGAGAGGGTGGTGTGTAGTGAACAGGCAGTCACTTCCCGGAAGCATTCTTCAGTGGGTGCTGCCTACCTGACTGCCTGGGCCCTTTTGCCTGCAGGGAGGGAGGGGGCCACATCCTCAGCTGGAGCGGCTTCTGTCACCTGCTGACACTTTCTCCTTACAGTAATGACTCAGGTTCCCTGAGCTGTTGTGAATGGGGTGGGAGCAGCGCATGTTGGCCTCCATGCTTGGACAAGGCTTTCCTCCGGAGAAGGAGACGGAGCTCTGGGCTCTGGGGCCGCCTGGTTGATTGGCTACAGCAGAAGTGACGCTGTGAGCTTGCATGTGGAGACTAGGACGTGCTCGGCTCTATTTTGTCCTCACGGGATTCTCTTGGAACCCAGCCACCATGCTGTGAGGAAGCCCAAGAGGCCTGTGGAGAGGCCCCGTGGAGAGGAACCGCCAGCAGCACCACCTCGCCAGCCACGGGGGCACGGCACCTCAGAAGTGGGATCCTCCTGGAGCAGAGGCGGGCTGTTCCCCCTGAGCCGGGCCCGCACTGCAGTCAGGACCGACATGACTGATTTTTGCTGCTTTAAGATTGTTCCTCAATAATCAGTTGCATGATTTCATTTATGTTATAGATCATGATACTCACATGTAGATTATATGATGCCCTTATACGTAAATATGCGTTACTGAAGATGCAATTTTCAGAGGGAAACTGTATGCACAGAAGCACAAGCACATACTTTCGGTTAGTCCTTGCAATCACTTTGAGGGACTCTATTTCATAGACACAACCGAGGTGCAGAGAGGGGGGCCAACCTGCCCCTAGTGCCCCCACCGGCTGGCAGTGAAGCTGAGACGCACGCAAAGTGTAGCAGATCGTGGACTAAGCCAGCATGGCCCCTGTGCCGTCCTTCACTGCGGATTGTCTTCACTTTGCAGAAAGGGGCAGAAAAGCCAGGCACCTCTGGAGTCTGGGTGCAGGCGTGGGCGATTTCCCAGGGTGCCCGCATGCCAGGGGCAGAGTCGCCTGGAGCCCAGGTCGCTCTCCCAGGCCTGCAGGATAGTGTCCTGGTGGTGGACAGAGGTTTGTCCACTCTGCATTCCGTCTATCCCGCCCCTTCAATTCTGATCTGCACATCCCTAAAGAGCTACCCCTGCTGGAAGCCCGAGGTGTGACGGGCACTGGGCCAGCCTTGCCTCCTCTGTGGCTGAGGAAACGGAGGCATGGCAGGGCTCTGCTGGTTCTCATCGCACACTCCCCCCTGGAGTTCTGATCACTCTGCCAGTCCTGTCCTCATGCTAGGGTTTCACCTGCGACTGCGTGAGACTGAGCTATAAACCAGCAGAGGCGTCTAAAAAGCGGAACCCACACTCCTGCTCCTCTGACAGGGGAGGGTTCTCCCTGTGACTGACCCTCTTATTCTCAACGTCCATAAATCACAGAGGTTAAAATGGGGGCTGACATGTGACCGTGTAATGTGGACATTTTGCACTTTTCTTTGGATAGTTTGGAAGCAATAAACTCAGGCCCTGAGGCACTGGGTTGTGAGTAAACTAAACATCCCTCCCTGTCTCAAAGGGCGGGTGGATTAACTCTTTCAGGTGAGAAGGGCTCAGAGAGGTTAGATGACTTGTTAAGGTCACACAACAGAGCTGGCCTTAGCCTCAGGGTCTCTCCCAATCAGCAAGGGAGAAGTCTGTCCTCTGGAGAAACTCTGATGGCTCATCTCTTGACCACCAACAGGGCCTCAGGGGTAATTGGAAGCCCCAGTGGCTTGTGGGGGATAACCAGAGAGATGACTAATGATTGGAGAATATAATGAGGAGGCAATTTGCACCAGGTTTGCAGTAAATTCAATTCTGACTTGTACAAGCTGTGTGTCCTTGGGCTAAGTGCTTACCTACCCTTTCTGTGCCTCAGTTTCGCCTGTAAGCCCTTTATAGGTTTTACTTCATTTAAGCCTCACCACATGCTTTGAGGGAAGTGCTCCTACCTTTATCCCAATTTTCCAGATGGGGAAGCTGAGGCTCAGAGAGGAGGGCATCTGCCCAAGATCACTATGTTAAGAAGAGATAGAATCAGGACTCGAATGCAGGCTCTCTGATTCCCACACTTTCAACCACCACACACACTTGTTTTCTGCTTCTCCTGAGACCCGCACAGCTGGCTTAGGGAGTACGGGGGTGGGGGGCAATGTTTGCTTTCTTTTCACTTTTCTAAGGTTTGTTTTATTTTAAATAAGCCCTATCATTTGTGTAATTAGGAAAATACTAATCTAGTTTCACCCTTCCCCCCAAAGAGGCAGCTACCTCTCCACAAAGGTCAAAGAGCCCGAAACGCCAAAATCAGGTTCATCTGTGCACACGGTTTGCTGTCCAGACTGTTGTGAAATCAATTTTCCTTGGCCGCGTTTATTTTTGTTAAGACTCCGCTGCTGCCTCAACACAAACTGCAAAGTAGACAGCAGGTGGCGCTGCCGCCTCATAGAGAAGCAGCCTGGGGTGCAATGCCTGGGCGGGTCAGGTGCCTCTCTTCCTAGGAGTGTTTGTGACCCTGAGCTCTTCTTGGAAAGAGCCTAACGGGGAAGCCCCCTGGGAAGTTAGCCGTGTTCCACCGTCCTCATGGCCTCACTGGCCACATCTGACACCGCTTCGCCAAGCCTCTGACCGTTAGGACAGAGATGGCCCGGCCCTCCCTTCTTCACACAGGATTGACCACACAGAAGCATGATGTGCTTACCTATGGCTGGCTCTAGAGGAAATTTCCAAACACAAACCTTTGTATCCCTTTCCGGGGCACATGTGAGAACTGGGCCTGCTGCCATGGGGCCATAAACCCTGGACACAGTAGGATGTGTGGTCCATGCCTTCTCGCTGATGCGATCGATTGCACTCGTTTAATAAGGTGCTCAAAGAGCCCGGCCGGCGTGGCTCAGAGGTTGAATGTTGACCTGTGAACCAGGAGGTCACGGTTCGATTCCCGGTCAGGGCACATGCCTGGGTTTCGGGCTTGATCCCCAGTGTGGGACGTGCAGGAAGCAATCAATACATGACCCTCTTTCTCCTCATTGATGTTTCTATCTCTCTGTCCCTCTCCTCCCTCTCTGAAATTAATAAAAATATATTTTAAAAAATAATAAGATGCTCAAAGAGGCTTCTCACCAACTGTTTCTCCCCAGTCCCCTGCCACCCACACCGTTTCTCCCTGCTCTGCCATCATGCTGACACAAAGCATCGCAGAGCATGAGCCGTGGGCGTGGCCTGCATCTGGCCCCATCAACTTAGTCCGCTGGAAGAGCGGGAGGGGCACCTTGGTGACTGTGCTCACCTGGGAGGGGGGGTGTCTTTCTGCTTTGGCTCCAATGTCCTTGGTCTTGGTGACACTGTCCCTTAAGGATTTGGACATGAACCCCACCCTTACCCCAGTGTCCTGGTGCTGGAAAACACTGGAAGCAATGCCCTGGCCTGTCAACCCATGATGATGAGGTGTGTCGACCACTAAGTCTAGTCTAGTGCAATGGCAGACACATAGCAGGTGCTCCATGTCTCTTGCGTGAATGAAGCTGAGGCAGGTTTTCCTGTCTTTCTGTCCTTCATGCCAATAATACTTTATCCTGGCAAACATCAGCTGTCCCTCTTTCCCTGCCCATCTCCAAAGCACAAAATATAATTGCTAAAGCCTCTGATGTGCCTTGGTCCTACAGTAATTCAGTGCAACGATGTACAGACCTAGCTTTTTCCCGACTGTCCAGGCTGCTGGCCCAGCAGAGCTCTGCCTCAGGGTGTTCCTGTAGCTGATGCCAGACAAGAGCCATTCTCCTTAAAACAGCCCTGATCCCAGAGATGCCAGGAGATCCCAGACACAGAGCAGGGAGGCCCCAGCTGGCGTCTCTCACCCTGAGCTTCAACTTCTGAGATTTTCTCTGATGGACGAAGGAGGCCCAAGGAAGTCAAGGGAGCTCTCCTCAGGGGCCAAGGTGGGAACTCATCATAGCCAAGTCCATTGTCCTAGAGGGAGACCAACGTCAGGGGGTCTGAGCTGGGGCTGCTGTGCTGCCTCTTCGCCCCTACTGCATGGCTTCCCCACAACAGGAAGGCAGGGAGGGGCGTGCGCGTGCTGCGCTTAGAGACCTCAGACCCCTGTGTGGTTCCTCATCCAGCCCGTGGAAGCTGGCAGCCACAGAAGCTGGTGCATGGATCACACTTCAGCTCCCCTCTTCACTAGACCCCACAGCTGGAGGAAAACGGGTGAACAGGAGCCACACAATACGGTGGTTAGGGACATGGGCTTGGGAGTCAGAAAACCCTGGGTCTGAGTTTAAATTCCACCTTTTACCCAGTGTCCGGAGCAAGTCCCCTCACCCGTCCAAGCTCCATTGCTGCATCTCCACCTTCTCTCAACCAACTACCGTTTACACGCACAAGCCGCCCTGGGCTGCTGGCGGAAGAGGGCAGCAGAGGCCACGCTGAGCTGCCTTCTCTGGGGGTTTTCTGGGGAGCCCAGAGAAGGATGGAGGAGAAAGAAACTTTAAACTTTAGCACTCACCAGGACCCCTTGGGAATCTGTAAAGACTGTGGATTCCTGGGAACCCCCTCCAGAGATTCTAATCCCGTGGTTCTCCAGGCCCTGCCCCAGTTGGAAATCTGCAGTTGGAGCGGACCACCCAAGTATTCCAGTGAGGGTGATTTCGGGACTACACTCTGAGAACCACTGTCAGAAGCAGAGCCAAGGGGCTCAGGGGCCTTCTGACCTGGAGGTTAGGAGATCCTGGGGGCTGAGTCCACATCAGAGCCCCAGACTCAACTCCAAAATTCCATCTCTTAAGCGCCACAGATGTCATCCTCCTCCTTGGGGAGGGAGAGACCATCCAAATGTGTCACACCAGAAGATGGGGAGTTTAATGGTGCCCAACGCGGGTGCTGATCGGAAGTCCCTGAGCAGGAGGCCTTGCAAAATAGGGGTTCTTGCACCTATGCCATCACCCACCTGCTCACACCTGCAACCACCAGACCTCTTGGGGGAGGAGGGGGAGACATGTGCGTTGCATGGCCACTCCTGTTGGTGCCACCCCTCCCCCAAAGGTCCTTGAACACAGTATTATCGGAGGTGAGAAAACTGAGGCTCAGAGGTGACTTTGATGGTTTGTTTAGGTGGTGGCAGAGCCCAGGCTCTAGCTCCGCATGTCCGTACCTCTGGAGAGTGCCTACTAAGGGGCACTTGCAGGAGGGGAGCCGGGCTTTGGTACCACAGTAATGCCTTCCCATTCCCAGGCCCCCGGGCCCAAAGGGAAAAGAAAACGGGGACCCTGCGGACGGAGCCCAGTGGGCCAGGCGTCTCCCACCAGAAGTGCGCAGTCCGGGTGTCTCCCAGCCGTCTCTCCAGGCGCCGCGTCCAACGTGGGCCCTGGGAGTGAGCTCAGGGCGGCCTTGCCGCTAGGGCTGCGGTTCCCCTCCACCTAGGCCCGGGGAGCCCCGAGTCCTCACTGGGGCGCCTCTGCTGCCTGAGGGTGCCACGGGCAGGCTGCTGAAGTTCAGGTGCACCCTCAGCATCGGCCCTCGTGGAAAACCACGAAATCTTCAGGATTTGTGATCCAGGAACGGAAACCCTGTGACATACATACATCCTTGCTACTTCTCTGTCTCTGGGCCTTTTGTTACCGAGGGGTGGAATTGCATACGTTTAGGGCGTGTAATGGACTGCGCTGTTCCAAGACAAACTTCCTAAAAGCAGCGCAAAGATTTTTAATGGATCCTGTTGAGGACGTCCCTAAGCCGGAAGGATTCCCACAACTGCCCCCGACTCAAAAGAGCCTTTACACGTTAAGCTTGTCGCCTGCACGTGATGGTCACCCTCTCATCGCAGCGCACGCAGTGGGAGCTTGCCCAGCAGCCCCCGGTGCGAGCCCAGGCTGGAATGGGCCTTGGAAGGCAGTGCAAGTGGGTTCTGTCCCGCGCAGCAGTGGCCGCGGCGGTGGTGGCGGTGGTGGCGGTGGCGGCGGCGGCGGCGGCGGCGGCGGCGTGAACTCTCGGATGAGGGTGTGGAGGCCATTTCGCCTGCGGAATCCGGCCCCTACGGGTTTGCCAGGGGAAAGCTGGACTTTTCTGTTAACCCCCAGGCCCCAAGTCAAGCCTGGGAACAGCAGGTAGGCCCATCCCAGGGCTGGGGAGACGTTCCTGCACCCTGGACCGGGAGAGCGCTGGGAGATCCCCCCCGGACTGCAGGAGCCACGGGGAGATGAACTGGAAGCCGCGATGCGCCGCCGCCCTGGCATCTGGCACAGCAGCGGCGCCAAAGCCACGCAGCACCGGGACGCACCTCGGCCTCTGGCGCGCCGCGGTCCAAGCGAGTGGGCGAGGGGGCTGGAGAGGCCGCAGGAGCCCCGGGAGCGCGCCGGCGGGGCTGGCATTGAGTTTCTCCTAATCAGCCCCACTTCCCCGGAGCCTCCGAGCTAATTGGGGCGCAGTCTCTGGCCGGGAGGAGGCCCGCCTGGCCTGCGGGGGTTGTCTGGGTGAGAAGCGCTGGAGACCTGGGGGCTTTTCTCGGGCCCTGATTTCCTGGGCACCCGTGGGAGGCGGGGGACGCGGAGAGACGGTCTGTTCGGGGAGAGCAGCGCCGTCTCCATCGCAGGGAACCCGCGCGGAGCACAAGGCCGACAGCGCGCTTGGCCCAGGAGACCCCGGCTGCCTCTTTGGCCGGCCGAGACCCCGAGGGACACGGAGTCACCAGTCTTTTCCTGTCCCCTTTATCTCCGTTTTATAGACAGCTGTTAGGTTGGGACATTAATTGCCCGGGCGAGCTTATTGATAATTTTGATGTAACAGAGCACCGCAGAAATTACCCTCACGTCCAAAATGTCAACGTTGAGAAGAGCCAGGTTCAGAAAAACTGCGGTGGGTCTTGAACGGCCGCACCAACAACGCGACTTTATTGTGTTTGTTTTCCCAAATAGCGGGGATGGGACTAGAAAGAGGGTGATCAGCAGGAGACACAGGCTCTTAAAAATGTCCTCCTGCCCCAGAGGACTTAGAGGGGAACGTTAATAAGGGTTTGGAAACATGCCTGTCTCCTTGTTCTCCCACCAATGGCGCTTTTTTTTGCACACAGTTCACGCGATTCCTGATTTGGGAAAAGCAAGTGTAGGGCACCAAAGGGGGGGAAAAGGCAACTACAAAAACATCGGAGTTCTTCCGTGATTTATAACCGCTGGGATATTGGAACAGTAAAGTCTGAAATTCAAAGTAAAACTTGCATTGGTCTTGGAATGGGGAAAAAAGAATATAACTTTTATATATTTATGTGTATTTTACGTATATAGGGTCTTCCCTAGGAGGAGGACTCTGGTTCTTCTTCAAACGTTTATTTCTTTAAAAAAGAGAAATGACATTTAGAGGGTCAGAGGGCTCTTCTTAAAAAACACAAGCCAAGAAAAATAGTTCGAGTCCAGATTTCACTTCAACGTGAAATGAAGAGTGAAAAGGAGAGGATTAGCCAAAAGATGAAAAAGAAAAAAGTATCGAGAATCACCCAAATTTTATATACAAAAAAAAAAAAGAAAGTCTAGCTCTCCTGGCTGGTTTCTGTCTTTAGTTGGGATGGAAGATATTCTGCAATCCCAATGAAATACGCATGCGATTTTATTTCTAGTTGATACAATGTTAAAGGCCATGTACAAATGTTATACATTTTTATTTTTGTTCTTTTTTTTAGGAAAAAAATACACAAAAGGCAAAACATCCTCAAATTGTCATTTTATACAGTGCAGAAGGAAAAATTAAAATACGTGTCACAAACGCTGCACCCCAGCAGCCAACATACTAGGAAAAAAAAGGGGGTAGTCCTTCATTTTATATATATATATATTTATATAAAACATATGGGAATTTGTTTTTACACACATTGGACTTTGTTTCAAATTTACAATGGATATCTAAAAAAAAATTCTACGCGGCAAATATTGCCAACAAAGTTACACCATTAATACTGACAAACGGAGGAGCCTATGCGGTGTTTCGATTACTAGGGAAAGAAAGAATAAATAACAGGATGAGCCTTGCTATAGTTTTAAAAAGTGCCTTAACCTTCCGCATCGCCGCAATCCTGAATTCGCGCGCTGGCCGGGCCGCCCCGTCCCGCGTCAGGCCGTGTTTGCTGCGGCCGCTTTCGCACCGGTTTACAGTAGAGGTCGGGGAGACAGAAAAACACCCTCCAAACGAGTCCACGTAAGATTCGAAACAAAACCAGACAGACTGCAGAGGAGGAAGGAGAGGAAGGCGGAGGGGGACGGCGGAGGCCCGGGGCGCCGCCCGCTTCTGGGCTCCGTTGGTTTCTTTTTTAAAAACACGCAAAACGAGCAGTGGCTTCAGAAACGCAAGTCGTGCGCACAGAGATCCACCTGCGGCCGCAGGGCTTCCGAGGTGCGGAGGGAGAGCGCGGCCTCTCGCCCCCTGCCCTGCAAACGCCGCTCTGCCCGGCGACTGGCGCATTCCGACACATCCTTCCCAAAGAAAGTTAAAAATAAAAACGATAAATACTCAACCCCAAAAGAAAAGTATTTGATAATGATGGTTTCATCTGTTTGCCTTTCTTCTAAAAAATCTCCCCCCTTCACTTTTTCCATTAAAGGGTTAAGGGCTGGGGGTGGGGGGAGAGACCTCAGCAGAATTTTTGTTTAGATGTTGAGGGTTTTCCCCCAACACAGCACCTTCTCAGCCGGTTTCAATCGGATCAAAAAAAGAAAAAAAGATATTTATTTACCAACAGCTGCAGTCAGATTAGGCCTGAACGCCACCATTTTTAAAAATATTTTGAGGGAATAGGAGAGGAGGTGCCGACCTCTGTGCCGCTTCTTTGCCCTGGGGGTTAGTTCCTTTGGAGATAATCCGGTTGGGGAGGGGTCAAACCCTTTTCTTCTGCCGATGGTTATACCTCGAGAATCAAGCAGTTTCTAGGGATGGGTTCCCAGGTCGCTGTTCCCGTGGCCGTGCCCGGGACCCACGGGCGTCCCGGCTCACATCACACAGGGCTTGATGTCTTGGTAGGTGACCTGCTGGTGGTAGTAGGAGCCACCGCCGGCGGAGTGCATGGAGGAGGACGCCATGGTGTTGAAAGAGAAGACAAACTCTTTTCGGTCACACATGCTGGGTGACTGCGAGTGATACCGAGGGATGCCTGCGAGGGAGGTGACAAGGGGCCAGAGTTCAAGATGGACGAGCAGCTCTGCCCGCGGAGCTCTGGGCGGGCGCAGGGCCCTATCCCCCCGACTCTCCACCCCCACCAGAGTCCCCAAGTTCCCAGCCTTGACTGGGCCCTGGGCTTTGCGTCCCGTGGGCAGATCCTGGAAGCCCAGAGACATGCCTGCTCCCGGGAGCACCCCTGCTCGGGCCTGCACCCGCTCTGGACACAGGGTCTGGGCTGGGGGCTTCCGATGCCTAAAAGGAAGGGGTGGGGTGGGGGCCCAGATGGGTCTGCAGACGCCACGGAGCGCCCTGGCGGCCTCCACCTCTGGCGGCCTGGCGCCAGGGCAGTCACTTCCCAAGCCCAGAGGCTGTGGAGGCCTCCGTGCAGCCAGGGGCCGGCACTGGGAGCAGGAAGCACAGGGCCATCCCAGGGGCGAAGGGCGGATTCTCCGGAGGAAGCCCCCCTTGGAGAGCAGGGCCACCAGGGCAGCGAGAGCCCAGGAGTTTGAAGCAGCCCAAGCAGGGCAACCCCAGGTCCCTCCAGAGCAGTGGCCTTTCAGCCGCCAGGCCCGACTCCTGCCTCCCACCCGCTGCTGACAGCTGACCCCTGAGGTGCCCCTGCTTAAGCTCACTCCAAGCTCTCGCCAGAAGCAGGCGGGAGTTCAGGAGGGGAGACTTTTCTCATCTTCCTTCTGAGGGCGGGGGAGAGGGCACCCCAGGACCCGAGGACCTGGGTCCTGAGAAACAAAGGGTCTGCGGGGCCTGCAGCTCTGACCCTCGCTCTGGGCCTGGCACAGACCCTCTCTGCCTCTGTCCCTACGAATGCCCCTGGCTCAGTAGTCACAAGGCCGGGCCTGGTTCTCTGAAAGGCCGGGCGCTGAGCCTCTGCTCACGAGGCCCAGGCGGCGTTGGGCCTAACTCTTCCGTTCTGCCAGGGCCAGGAGCGGAGGCGACTCTCCGGCCGCTTTCTGAGGGACCCCCCGGGAGGGCGAGCCAGCTGGCCAGGCCGGACCCCATCTCCATCCTGGGAGCTCGCTGAGGTGTGAGGGGGCCTAACGGGTCAGGAGCAACTTAGAATGTTTGGACCTGAGCCTTTTTGGTGGGACCTGGCCATGCTCCCGAAGGCCAGCAGCCTAGAGTCGGAAAAGAAAAGGAGAAAGGACATGTTGACCCAAATCAGGACCCAAGTTGCATTCACCCCTCCAACGGAGAGAGGTGGGGCTGAGGGACACCTCAGTATGGGGATGGCTCTCAACCAGGGACCGGCAGCAAACTGGGGTGCTGGCTCCGCGCAGTGCAACTCACAGATGTCCAGACCGCCCCGACTCCCCACTCACCTTGCAGCTCAGCTGGGGCGTTGTGACTGTTCTGGTGCAGATAGGGCTGGTCCAGGGAGTGTGTGGAGAGGCTGCCGGACAGGGGGTTCGCGGCGGGGTTGCAGGGGGACAGGGGCTGCTGCTTGATGTAGGAGGCGCCGCTGTTGAGCGCCGCCGAGGCAGAGGGCGGCCAGGCGGCCGCGGAGCCCGAGTAGACGGCGTGAGGCTCCATTACCCCGCCGGCGGCGGGCAGCAGCGGGGAGGCGGGCACCGAGCCGTCGTGGTGAGGGTACTCGCCGGCCGCCCCGCCGCCACAGCTGCCCATGTACGAGTGGCCGCCGTTGGCGGGCAGGTGGGGCACCGAGTGGCTGGGCAAAGCCATGCCGTCCACATTGCCCGGCAAGTGACCATTCATCATGCCCAGGCCGCCCTCAAGCGCCAAGCTGTTGGGCGGACACGAGAGGCCGCCGGCCGAGCTCTGGAAGCCGTAGGTGTCCGGGAGGTGGTTGAAGCCCAGCCCGTTCATCATGCTGTACATGGGCTTGAGCGCCTGGCATTTCCTTCGGAAGCCGCGGGGCCGCCGCCGAAAGGAGCCCTCCTCGAACATGAACTCGCTGGCCGGGTCGATGGTCCAGTAGTGGCCCTTGCCCGGCCGGCCCAGGCCCTTGGGCAGCTTGATGAAGCACTCGTTGAGCGAGAGGTTGTGGCGCACCGAGTTCTTCCAGCCCTGGTAGGAGCCGCGGAAGAAGGGGAAGCGGCTCTGCAGGAACTGGTAGATCTCGCTGAGCGTCAGGCGCTTGGTGGGCGAGCTCTGGATGGCCATGACGATGAGCGCGATGTACGAGTAGGGCGGCTTCTCCGGGCGCCGGATGCCCGCGTTCGTCTTCTTGGCCTTGGACGGGCCGGACGACGCGGGGTCCATGGCCGCGCCGCCTCCCCCGCCGCCGCCGCCAACGCCGCCGCCGTGCGGTGGCTGCTGTTTCTCGGGCGCCGAAGACATCGGGTGGCTGCTGCCGCCGCTGCTGCCGCCGCTACTCTGCGCCGCCGACGAGCCGGGAGGAGGAGGAGGAGGAGGAAGAGGAGGAGGAGGGGGGGGAGGCCGAGGGGGAGGGGGCTGCGCACGCGGGGCCGGCTGCACCTCTGCCGTCATCGGCGGCCACTTCTCCCGAGGAACCGCGGCGCGCCCTCCCCCGCCCGCCCTCCCGCCCGTCCTCCCCGAGGAGCGGCTGGATCGGCCGGCGGTTGGCGCAGAGCCCCCTCTCTCTCCAGCTCCCTCCTCCCCCACCTCTATCTCCTCCCTCTTTCCCTCTCGCCCTCCCACAAGGGAAGGAGCCGAACGGAGGCTGAGGGCAGCCTCTTGGCAGCAAGGGCGGAGGCTGCGGGACCCCCCCTCCCCGCCCCCCTCTAAACACACACACACCGGTTTTTTAGGGGAGGCACCGACTCCAGGGCCTGCGGCCGGCCGTGCGCCCCCGCGGGGAGCAGCGCTGGGTCCCCACCGCCCGCAGCGCGCGGCTCCACGGCTCCGGCGGAGGCCGTCCTCACCAGACCCGCTCTGGGCAGCGTCTCCGGGCCGGGGTGAGACCCTGCGGGAGTTTCCTCCCACCCTGCCCCCTCCGGCCCCCACGTTGGTGGGCGCTTAAAGGGCCCCCACCCTCGCCGCCCAGCGGCCGCCGGCAGAACCCGCCCCGCCTCCACCAACCTGGCGAGCGAGTGTTAACGCGCTCTCCGCCCGCCGTTCGGCCCCGCCGCGCGCTGGGCCCCCGCCTCCCCGGCCCGGGCGGCGCCTAGGGAAACGCACCCCGGGTCCCGGGCCTTCCCCGTCAGGTACAGACCGGCGGCAAATCGCAAGGGCGGCGGCGGCCTCCAGATCGTGGCCATCACGGCACAGTCGGCTCGGCGGTCCCCGGGGCCAGCGGGCGTAGGTTCCCGCGAGGGACCGCCTCCCCACTCTCCCCGCCCCGGGAAGGGCTGCGCTGCGCCCGGGACTGTTCGGACTCTCCCGGCAGCGAGCGGGCGGGCGGGCAGCGGCTGGGCCGAGCGAGGGCGGAAAACGAAAGTGCGGGCGCGTCGCTCGCTGCTGCTTTTGTCTCCGGCTCTGCTTGGCCCGGCAGGAGCGAGTGAAGGAGGCTGGTCTCCGGGGACCCAAATCGTCCAGGCTCCCAGAGCAAGCGACCCGGCTCGTTCACTCACTCGTGCACACGTGTGCGTGCATTGATGCACATGCAAACGCGGTAACGACTACACTCCGACGTGTAAACTCTTCTCTCCCGTGGGTGCGTCTCCACTCACGCACTCGGGGCTTCGGCTCGTGCGCGCCCACGAATGCGCTCACTCGCGCGCACACAATGGGCCCGTAGGAACTTAAATGTCACCAGCTCCCACTCAGATGTACATTAGCCACGCTGGGATCTGAACCCACACGTAGCCCAGTTGACTCCCCCCCCCCCAGCTTCACCCCACCCACACACTGAAAACCCTCCTGTTATTTGGCCCCGCAGCCCTGGTGTCCCCACTTTCCAAGAGCAGGTTCCGATTCCTCATGCATGGTAAAGAGCCTGGCAGGAAGTTTATGTGGCTCAATGTAAACATGTTCTGAGGGATTCTTTAATAATAATAATAGAGAATTCCGCGTGCGCGGGCGGGGCGGGGGGAGTTGGCCTACTGCCCCTGTGGGCCGGCCTGCCGCCGCGACGGGGCCTCTGACACTGCGCGCCCGGCCAGGTTCCGGAGAGCTGTCTGCGCGGGCAAGGAGCGCGGGCTCAGGCAGCCCAGGGGCACTAGGCTGCCCGCAGCAGGGGCCTCACACGCACTCCCCTCCCCTCTCCAACCTCCCAGCACCAGGGTGTGGGCTCGGACTGGCGCGGAGGGGCGGTGGCCCCAGTACAGTTCCGCGCAGGAGCCGGGCGCAACGCGGCACACAGGGACCCAGGTGAGTGGTGCTGGCGCGCAGACCGTGGGGCACCAGGCTCGGCCTCTCCGGCTCGGGCCTTGGGTCGGGTGGAGGGAGACCGGGGGCGTTTTTGCGGGTCTTGGCGAAGAGCCCCCATGCCGTCCGCTGGCTCGCCCTGGAGCGAGAGGCTTGCGCCGGGCTCAGAGAGCGGCCACGGAGCTTTTCACAGCCCACGGACCTCTCGCGTTTCTCTGGCCTCCTTGTCTCCTGCGGATGCCCCTCCTGGTTCGCTTGGCGGTAGGCGCCTCGCCGCCTTCGGGGCTCCTGGCACGTCCTTGAGAGGAGCTGGCGGGCTCGCCGGCGTTGTCTGGCTACTGATCGCCGCCTAATCCGGCGGAGCCGCGCTCCTGGAGACTGGAGAGCCACCGGCCCTGCCCTGCGCCTCCTTCCGGCTCTCGCGGCCTCGGCTCCGCGCAGGCAGCCAGCCGAGCTGGTCTGGGGAAAGGATGAGTGTAGGACGTGATTGCGGTGTGTGTCCCGGTGTTTTCGCACAAGGAGTCGCGCTGTGGCAGACCCACCTCCACTTCTCTGGGCCCAGACAGCATCCACAGACCACAGACATCCTCAACACCTTGCCTGCCTCCAGCACACCTCCCCCACCCCGCGAACACCCCGCACACAGCTCAGGGGCCCCCACTCTCTCAGACACCAGGCCTGTCCACCGCTGAGGACACACTTTCGGTTAAAAGCACACTGTCCAGCGCTGCACGTCCTCCCACTCATCCCACGCAACTCAGCCGCATATGCACGCACCGCGGCTCTGCGTGTGCACGCACACATCCACGGCCACCGGCACTCGCATCTTCTCTCCCAACATCACTTTTTCTCTCTCTCTGCCAAACGGCAGCTGCAGGCAAGGAGGCCCGGGCAGTGTCCGGGAGGGAAGCTCCCGAGAAGGAGTCGCTACCACCAGCTGCTGGGAGTACCTCTGGCCTTTGGAGGAGAAGCGAGCGGGGGGAGGCTGCTGCTAGAAAGCCATTGAGGGGTGCAGCACTCCCCATGGCTCCCAAAAGAGACAGGAACGCCTTCCTTTCTCTTGCTCCTCCTCCACTGACCTGGAGCCTCCAAAGTGAGGGGGCTCTTTTCCCAGGAGCCCCCTTTCCTCTGAAGCCCTCTCCAGGTGGGAGGGGATGCAAATTTCATTTTGGCTAACTCCCAGAACGGGCTTCCTCTCCTCCTGCTCAGCCTCTCTCTCACCAGCTCTGCTTGGGGGCCCCTAAGTGTTTTTGGGTGGGCGAGCTTATGCCTTCAGGGGTAGGAAGTGTGAAGGCAGACCCCACCTGGCCCCCACTTAGCCCGCGGGTTCTGACAGCAAACCAGGCTCTGCAGAGGAAGGACAGCAGTTACTGAACCCACGGAGAGGGGCTCCAGTGGTTTTAGAGCCTCAGAAATGCAGGTTCTCCCCATCCTCTCATCTGCACCCAGACAGGACGTAAAGGTGGGGGCATGAGAAGGAAGGGAGGAGGAATGAGCTCCTGGATCTGTAATTTGGGGGAAACCCCCCTCAAATCTGGGAAAAACCACAGCCAGTGTAAGGAGGGCTTTTTCACATGCCCAGGAATTAAGCTCTTGTCTCTCAAGATGCCCCTGAGAAGTCTCACCTCACCTTGCAATTTTAGAGTGGGGAAACTGAGGCCCAAGGAGGACCTGGCCTGGGTCAGCCAGTGCTGACAAGCAAACATCTTTTCATCTTTCTTCTCCACCCCTAAGAACAGATTGTCATTGATGTTTACCCTCCCAGGTGCCTCTCTGCAGGCCGCAGCGGCCCGGAGTGGGATTTAGACGTGCTCTACCTCTGGGCATGCCTGGCTTCGTAGGCCCAAGGGCACCAGAGACCTGTTGGAGAATTAATGGGGATAAAAAGAACAACCACCACAAATAGTGTCAGCAGGACTTCTCACCTGCCGGACCATGCCCAGGTCCTGATCTATTAATACCCCTTTGCTTGTTCTCTGGGCTGTGAACCCCTTTGACCAACTGTTGAAAATTACATCCACCCCCCGCCACTCCCCCGACACACATAGGAGGCGCATACATGTGTGGAGTGATTTTCAAGGTTTTACCAAACACTTTGAACCCATGGATGGGAGCCCAACCAGGAACCCGCCACCTCCTGTTCACAAACCCGGGACCCTGGTTAAAGGCCCCAAAGGTACTTGTTTAATCTCCACAGAAGCCCCACCTTTTACAGGTGGGGCTGGGCGAGGTGACCCTGGTCCTAGGTCACTCTGGGTTCAGTTGGTGCCGCAGGGTGAGGGTCGGCAGCAGTCAGGGCAAAGACCCTTTGCCTGCATATTCAAAATCATGGTCAGGGTTTGAATGCAGCCTCCACCGTGTAGGGATGTTGCAGGAGCTGTTTTGTGCCTTATTTTCACTTGAGGGCGGGGCTGGGGGGTATAGGGGAGAAGGGGTTGTTACTGTTTATTTTTGCGCCAGCCTTTTCACTGATATAGAAATCAAACATAACCTTGTTTAGTTCAAGGCGTATGATGTGCTGATTTAGCCTATTTGTATGTTGCAAAATGAGTACCACAGTCAAGTTAGCTGCCGCCTCCACTCCTTACACATAGTGAATGTGCGCGTGGTGATTGCATGTAAGAACTACTCCGTTAGCAATATTCAAGGATATGATACAGTATTCGATGCACTCACCAGGCTGAAACTTAGTTTCTTCGTCTAGAAAATGGGACGAATAATTGCACCTTTTCCTTAGGGCTGCTGGGAGCATTGGACAAGACTGTGCGGAGACAGACTTAGGCTCTCCAGACAGACAAACAATCAAAATCGGCTTGAGGGGCAGTGGGGGAAAATGCAGGCTCAGATGTGGCAGCTTTTTGCTCTTCGCTTCAAGAGCCATAAAAGACCCCCCTCCGGTACCAAATCAAATGTGCGCCCCAGCGCCAGCCCCAGGAATCCCAAGATGGGGGCGGGGGTGTAAAAACAGACACGCCTGCCATGTCTCCCACTCCCCGAACCCAAGGTATTTTTACTGGCTAATTGCTTAAGTGAAGCCGCCCGGGCGGAGAGCGCGCAGTAACCCGAGCAGGGAACCAGATCCTGCTCCGAGGGTGCCCGGGCTGGCCTCAGGGACGGGGGCGAGGCAGCCGCCGACCACCCACCGTGAGGGCAGCCGCCTAGCCCGCTGCGCCCCTGCTCTGCATTAGCGCCTGGCCAGCACCCCCCTGCCCTGCTCCCTCCAGTCCCTTGCAGAGGACGTCCAAAGACGACCCAAGGTAGTGTGGGCTGGTCCCCAAACTCCTGGCAGGTACTGGGCAGTGAGGGAAGCCGGCTGGCGAGGGGCTATGGGTAGGGAGGCTGGAGGGACAGGATGGGACATTTATGGGTGAAAATGCAACGCGCAGAGAAGGGACTTCGGGGAGAAACGTCAAGGTCAGGAGGCAAGAGGGCATCACACGATCTGTGCACAGAAGAAGTGGGATATTTCTCTGCAGTCTGTTGGAGGGGAGGAATTGTGGGACTGAGTAGTGTCTGGTAGGCATGAAAGTGTCAGGTGGGTGTTCAGGGTGAGGGCTGTGCACAGCATAGCTGAGATGCACACATATGACTCGTTTGCTGCACTGAACACTAGAGGATGTAAGTACAGTACGGTGTCTTCACGTGCAGAATATTCCCACGTCGTATGAGGCGGCCCGTACACAGACCTTTACAGAGTAAGTTTAGTATAGCAAGGTGTGCACATGGAATGGTTTGAAGGTGCGTACAACGTAATGCATTCCAGACACCGAATATTGTGGGCTCTGAAGAGAAGATACTATGGAATTAGATGGTGGTAGGTTGTGTGTATGATACAAAGGGGTGTATTATACATGAGATATTGGATTTACATGAACATCATAAAATATGTACAATTCGATGCCTGTGGGCACAGAACATCATGGGAAATGTGTTGACAGTCTGGGTACAGCCAGTCGGAGGAGGGGGGGAGGAGAGACTCTACCCCGGGGAGCACCGTCCCTCCAGGCTCCAGGCAGTGTGTTTGCAGCAGAGGATGGCTGCATGAAGGAAGCCTGTCAGGTTTGTGTGCAATCTAACATGCAATAATAAAAATGCAGAGACCACGCAGCTAACAGTTATGGAAGCCTGCCTGTGTGCTCTTCTGAGGCCCCTCGAGGGAATCATTAGCTCGTGCAGCCCTGACCACACCACGTAAGGCAGGCTCCAGGGAAGCCAGGAGACTCTCCTACTGATTTTTGTCGCGTGGCGTTGGAGCACTTTGTTGTCCTGGGAACTGAGTGCAGCTCTGGAAGTGCTATGGAGTCTTGAGGACCCTGTGCCTTCTGTGGGGGCTTCCAAGAGGTTGGTAGCACAGGACCCTGTAGTCCTCTGTATGCAGCCAGTACTGGGGACAAGAGGCGTGTGTACTGAGGAGCCCACTGGGTGTGCCGAGGCCATGGGGAAAGCTCCCGATCAGAGCCCACACCCACGCTGTGAGGTGCTGTACCCACTTGTGCCCCAGCCAAATTCCAAGCCAAGGCAGTCCTGATGTCAGTAGGAAGCTGGACTTTGGGTCCCCCTGAGACTCTTCATGGGGTTACCCCAAGGTGAGGAGAGAGAGATATTACCCCCTGGCCCACAGAGCCTCACCACACCCCCTAGGCACACGTGGGGCTCAGAAATCCCACCTGTTTGGACCCCTGGGGCCACAGGCCACGTTGGGGGAGCGGCAAGGGAGGGGCTCTCCCTGCACCAGGGCACAGCAGTTCATCTCCCTGTCAGATGTACATTAGGGAGAGGTTCATATTTTGGTCAAGAAAAAAAAAAAAAAAGCCGGTGCTTGCACGGCTGCAGCCCTGAGCTTGCCCCTCACTTGGCCCTTTTACCCAAAAGCACACATTTTCCATGACGTTCTTCAATGAAATATTTGACAACATCGCAGCCCAGGAATTTACAGTCTTCTTCCCTTGCGAGATTTTTGGGAGTTTTCTGGCCTCAGCCCTGCACGCTGCTCTAAGAAACAGAGATGCTCCTGGGACACAGAGTGTCCCAGCTTCCCATTCCGGATGCCTGGCTGGTCAGCCACCCTCCCGCTTCCCACAGAGGCAAGCCTGAAACGTCCGACCTTTTTACCCCTCTGCCCCGCAGCTGTGCTCAGCAAGATGGCGAGAAGATGTTCCTTCCCTTGTGGGGTATGAGGATGTGTGTGGTGCCAGGATTTGTCTCTAAGCAAAGGCTCCTCACGGAAGGAGAGTGATGCCCCAAAGCTGCCGCAGAGAGAGAGGGAGGCTGTGGCTCAGCGCCTCCTGGGGGAGGGGTGGTCCCAGTGGGGGGAGGCAGTGTAGGGAGAGATAAAAATTAATTCTGAGTTTGAACAAAAGGAAAATATCAATTCCATTTCAGAGGCTAGGTATTTCCTATTTGAGGGAGAGAGAAAATAAACACAGCCAAGGACAGGGACACACACACACACACACACACACACACACACACACGCGGCCGGGCCCCTGGGGGAAGAGGGAGCTAGAGCTGAGTGAGACTGGGAAATGAGGGCCAGCAAAGCAGGGCGGTGAGGGAGACATGCTCACATTTGTTTGTTAATCAAAAGCAGCGATTTGCTCCCAGGAACCTGCGGGTGTATGCGCGCTCAGATGTGCCGGCCATCTCCCTTTAGAGCTGGTAATGCTCTCTGTCTATTTCCATTTAGAGGGCCTTGAAAATGATACAAACAAGTGTTATTTTTTTTTTATGGAGAACACAAAATTCGCACAGCCCCTGCCCCATTCAGGAAGGGCGGGCGGGAGGAGGCGCCGCCCAGGATTTGCTGAGAAAGTAGAAGTGACAACCCTTCCTGCGCTCCCTGCAGCGTGGTTTGGGTGTTTTTGTCCCAGGTGGGTTGCCCCAGGGACCCCTGGGAGAATCCGCTGCACGAAGTATTGGGGAGCCAGTTCTTGCGTATATGCAAAGTGGGTGAAGGTGCCGCAGATCCGGGAAGTCAGAGCTGGTGGGGTGCTGGCATCCTGCCCTGTGCACTGAGGGCCTGGAGACACAGAGACCCTGCTCCTCCCCAGAGAGAGACCCGATATTTGGTCACCAGAACCCAGAGACACCTAGAGTCAGAGACGCGAAGGGTGAGGCCCTGGGAGAGACAGGCGCACACGGACAGTGAGAATCAGAAGTTTGCATACCGAGGTGAGAGAGAGACGAAAGGTCGGAGAGCAAAGCCAGAGGGGGGTGGGAGGTGAGAGAGAAAGAGAGAGAGAGAGAAAGAGAGAGAGAGAGAGAGAGAGAGAGAGAGAGAGAGAGAGAGAGAG
>PVJC01005482.1:0-21062 GCA_004026665.1 Murina feae | reverse complement strand
CCCTGGTGTGTCCTTTCCTGCGAGAGCCCGGAGGGTCGTGGTGGCCACCCGTGTTGGTGTTTGGGAGTGAATTGATAGGAGGCCACAGGCAGGGTGGACCGAGAAGAGCCTTGGCAAGTGACTTAACTTCTAGGTGCCTCAGTTTCCTTATCTTAAAATGGGGATGACAAATTCTCCATCCAGAGGACTAATTATGGAACACTCCATGCAGGGTCTTTGGGGAGGTGGGTGTGTGTGGGCATTAATGTAGACCTTGGCAGATTATTAAACAACCAACAAAGGAACAAACCAGAGAGTGGGTAGGAGCGTGGGACCTGCCTGCTGAGACTTGGCTCCGCTGTGTGATCTGGGCTAGTGGCTTTCCCTCTCTGAGCCTTGGTTTCCTCATTGGCAGAATGTGAACAGTGATAGTGCTTCCTTCTGAGTAGCCACCAGGAGTACACAAACCAGTAATTGTTGGCCTGGTTGTTGTAAGTAGGGGTTCTTCCTCACAGTGTGGGATGCAGGGGATGAGATTTCTCAGGCCTGTCTCCTGGCAGCCCCTGAAAGCTGTGGGGACACAGGCTATGGAGCTGGCCTTACGGATCATGGATTTAGTGGAGGAGAATCAGCTCATGTGGGACTTTGAATAAGTCCCTGAAGACTCTGTGTTTGCCACCAGTGAATTCCCTCCTCCCCAGTGTGAACGGGAAATGAGCTCAAATCCCGGCAGGCAGGGACTTGAGGCAGCAGACTGCCTGGCATTGGAGGAGAGCCTCCTTGGGCCATGAAATGACTCAGAATGGACTTCCAGACACAGGGCAGGGCGATGCGGCCGAGGTGTGCCCGGCTGCTCCTACCAGCCCCGCTGGGTCCCTGCACCAACAGAGCTCCTTGCGAGGGGCCCAGTCTGTCGAAGACCTGAGTTAGAATCCCACCTCCTGCCCCATCTGCTCTGTGGCCTCTCTGATCCCCCTTTCTCCTCCGCAGGAGGGTGAAAACGTAGGCATCTCTGCCCTGGGGCTGTGTGAAGAGTTAGAGAACCACTGAGCCAGACTACATGCCAGCCCTGTGCTAAGGGTCTGCTCTTACTGACCCCATTTGGTAGCGGAGAGCAAGGCTCGGGCACACAGCGAGGGCTCGTGCACGCGGGACCCACGGCAAGGCACTTGCCTCCCTCCTCCCAACGGCACGTGCAGGGTCCCACCTCTGGGCTGCCGTTCACACATCCAGGAAGAAGAGGGGAGGCTATCAAGCCCCAAACTCAGAGGCTCTGCTTAGTGCACCCCCAGCTTTCCACCACAAGTAATAACACAATAACAGCCTCCCACTGCGATGAGTCCACTCCTATAACCTCCCTGCTCGCACCCCTGCTTGCTTCCACAGTTCAACAGCCAGTTTCCGGGAATTGCCAGGGAGGGTGGGTGGTGGCCTCAGTTTCCACTTGCTGGGGTGGGAGGGTGTTCAGGGAAATCTTTATTGCCGTTTTTGTGTGTTTTTTTTTGTTTTGTTTTTTTGTGGCATGAAATTGGGGCAGGAGGACTTGTAGCAATGTAGGCGTTGGAGCAGCTCCTGGCTCAGCTCCTCGGAGACCCCAGGGTCCCTGTCCCCAGGAGCCGGCCTCCAGGACAATTTTTCTTCTTCGGAGTGAGGCCCCCCTGCCTGCCCAGGCACCAGGTCTCTACCTAGGGCGATTACAGAGCCCCCCACCCAGCTGCTGCTGCTCAGACCTTATGCTTCGTGAACGTGTAGTTGACAACTACACGTCCCTTTTTGCTGTTATTATTTTTGCCTCTTACTCCGTGTTCACCTTGTTACCAACAAACAGCTTTCCACCCTGTAGAATTTAAAAAGCAAATAGAGACGAAAATATAAAACCAACACTCAAACTTCCCAGTCCTTTTATTTTGAAAAAAGATTTTATCAATGCTGGAGAGACACCAAAACTTTTGGAATTATTTATCAATTTTCGAGAGAAAAGGCAAGGGGGAGATAGAAACATGGATTTGTTCGCCCGCTGATTTATGCATTCATTGGCTGATTCGTGTAGGTGCCCTGACGAGATCAAACCACAACCTTGGCTAACCCACCCCTCTAATCAACGTAGCGACCCTGCCCCTCCCGGCCTGGCCCACACACCAAACTTTTGGACAAGCTGATCACACACCGATCCTAGTGTGGCTTCGTTTTAAAAAGTAATTTCTTTGGGGCACTTCGTTTTCATCAACGTCCTTCATTGCTCTACCCCACTACCAATGAATTCTTATCCTGGATGTGTTTTTTCTTAATAATTCTATCCCTGACACGGCAAGATGTATGAGACCTGCTATTTTAAGGAGCATAAACCTCAAAATATTTCAAACATGTTGTTGTACTCCCAAGGTCAAATTCGACCGTTTTATCTTGTTTCTCCTCCCAACTCCCTTCCCGCTGGTGAAGTTGGGGGATGAGTTAGGTGCACGTGGCGGCAGCAGGCAAGCCCTCCAAGGGTCTCCCACCCCCCCAATTAGCTGAGACCCGCTTAATTCGCCGTGAAAACACACTCAATTAGGAATCAAATTCGCTTTTTAGAGAGGCCGGTGATGAGTGTCCCCGCACCCTCTGCGCCACCGCGCCCACGTTTTTCTCCGGGAATTTGCGAAGCAGCGTTTTCTGCAGGACTTGGCTTCGGGGTAGAGGCCCTGCCCCTCGCTTCTCTCTTCTGCCTCTGAAGCCGCCGACACTCAGTGGGTTTCCAGGCTGAGTCCGCCTCCAGCATGCGTCCTCCCTGCCGAGAGGCGGCGGGCGGGCTTTCGGCCGAGGCGGTGCGTGGGGCGCTCGCAGGAAGCACCGCACAGGCTGCTCCCCGGGGGCCGCGGGGCTCTGGTGCCCCGACCCCACCCTGGCGATGTTTGGGCTCCGCATCCAGAGGCCCGGGGGGCGGCAGCAGCGGCGACGGGAGGGTCCGGGGCAAACCCGGCGAGTTCCCGCTGCTCCGGTTCTGCGAGGAAGCGAGCAGTTATTTCCACCGCGGTTGGGGCTAACGATGGGCTCCGCTTGGTGAGCGCGGCGAGTGTTTCACCTCTTCCATCCCGGCGAGGGGTGCGCTCCCGGGCGCCGGGCGAAGGGCGTCGGAGCTGCACATGCCGAACTCCCGGGCTGGGAAGGGTGGTGGGGCGCGCGGTTCCCTTCCTCGTCCCCTGGGCCCTGCCTGGTGGGAGCAGGCGCGGCCTTCTCCCTGCGTCCGAGCAGAGGCCGGGTCCTCTGGTGGCAGGGTCCGCGGGTGGCTGGGTGCGGCGGCCTCGCGCTCCTGGAGAGGGGCCTTCGGAACCAGGGCGGCGCGGCGCGCGGGGGCTCCGACGTCCTCCGTGCACTGGGATGCGAATGCCCCCCCTCCTCGGTTGCCGCTGGAGTGGGACACCCAGATCAGAATCTAAGGCCTATGGAACTGGGGGGCTTCGAACCCGTTGTTCCCCCCTGCACACCCGGGAAATTGAAAGCTGGGTTGCTAGGGACGCGGCTCAACGGGCGGTAGGAAGCGGCGGCACCGAAGATCGCGCAGGAACGCGAAGGGGAAAGAACGCGTCCGAGCCGCTGCGGGGCCAGCACAGCCACGTCGTTCGGGGCTTGCGTTCTCCTGGAACGAGCAGCGCCCCGCCGGCCGGTGCCCGCGTAGGGCAAACCTGCAGCACTGGAGGGGTTGGGCTGACCCCCACGGAAGTCCCCCCAAAGACGGTGTTTCATTCGGGTGGCCGGGGGTGGGGGACGAACTGGGGGTTCAGAGAGCGGCGGGAGAGGGCGAAGCTCAGACCCAGGACTGGTGGCTGACTGCTGAGCGCGAAGGCCTTGCGGACCTGGGAACGTGTGCGCACCCACGCGCGCGGGGGGCTGTGGGCGTGAGAAACAGGCACCAGAACTGCTCGACCGCGGACCCTGGAGGCCCGCGCCCCGACCGCAGCGCCGGGCAGGCACGGTCCGCCTCCGTGGACCGAAGAGACACCGCCCCCCATATCGCTCTCCTCCACCAAAGCGCACCGCGGCACCCTGGCCTCCACCCCCGGGCCGGGCCCCGGGCGGCGTGGACCCCCGCCCCCCAGCTTCCTCCTACGGCCCGACAGGCGTCCAGCCGCAAGAGCGCGCGGTTCCAACCCCAGGAGCTCGCCGCGCCCCCGGCCGGAGCCTCGGCAATTAGGGCCGCGCGGGCTCGGTGGGGCGGGGCGCGCAGGTAGGGAGCACATTTGCCCCGAGGCTTTATCAACAAGCGGCTTAACTAGGAATTTACGTTGACAACTCAGCACCTCGGTCGGGGCTCCGGCGGCGGCCGGGCCGACCAGCTGCCCCGGAGGGGGCGGGGGGCTGTCCCGAGAGCCCGGAGGACTGAGACTTCGAAGCCACCCTCGTGCGGCCTCGGCCTGGCCCCGCGCCGCGTGGGCCCGGGCGGGCAGGGGAGCCGCGCGCGCAGGGCCCGGCCGGCGGCAGAGCGCGGGCTGTGGGCGCCGGGCCGCCTCTCCTGGCGAAGTAGGTGGCCGTGTATATTTTTGTTCAAGTGGTGTTTACGTTAATGAAAAAAGGGTGGAATTACAAACCGCCCGCCGATCGCGCCGCGGCCACCGGGACTCGCGCCCCAGGCCCAATCACAGGGGCGCACGCTGGGCCCGCTCGCTCGGGACCTTAGCAGAACCCCGGTTCCGTCTAACGAGGTGCAGTTGCGTCTCCTCCCTCCGCCCCTGCGCATCGGGAGCCCTTGCAACCACCCCTCCCCACCCGGCAGCCGGCGGTAGCACCGGCAGATTCCGGATAAGAAAAACCCTCCTTGAAGCCCGGCAGCGCCTTTGTGTTTAAGAGAACATTCGAGTGGGAGTCGGATCCGTCTCCCGCCGCCTCCTCACCTCCTCACCGCCTGCCTTTCACTCGCCTCTTTTCTGTTTAAAATAAGATGATTCGCCTGACTTGTTCCACTCCGCTCCCGGGAAGCAGTCGGCTTTCCGAAGGCCGTCCCGCCTCCTCCCTCCCCCCATCCAAGAAAATAGATTTTTCTTTCTCAACACCCCCCCCCGCCCGCCCTCTTTTCCTCGGGTTGATCGGAAACGACTGGGGTAGCGGCCTGCTGCTGCCTCCTTTTCCTTAGGTAAATAGTACCCGGGAAGGGCAGGGCAGGGCAGATCCGCTGGAGAGAGCGCGGACCGCAGCCGCGATTGAGAGTCTAACGGCCCATAGACGGCCGGCGCGACGCGGGCTCTGTCCGGGTTGGGATCAGGGCCGCGCGCTTCCTCTGGAAACGCGCCCTGCTTCTTCCCAAACTCCGTGGGCTGTACCCCTCCGGGCAACGCGAGACAGAGACCCCAGCGTGGCCAGCCAGTGGTCAGCTCAGGGCCTTGGCTTCACACATGGCCGCAGCTCTTCACCACGCTATGCTTTTGCAGCCGCTTCTCCTCCCTTTCGCATCCGTTCACAACCCTTGCAGGTGCGCAGGCAGCGGCCTAGAGAATGCCCGCTGAGTCAGGTAGCAAACCTGCGGGCCACGCCTTCCCTGTATCTGAATCTCTGCTTCCCTCCTCACTACAAAACAGACTCATTATTCAAAAAGGCTTTGAAAGACAGGCTCCCCCGGACCTGGTAACCAGCCTGGCACCCCAACAGTAAAGAACCAGAGAAACAGAAACCTCTCACGGAAGAGGGCAAGTCGGGGGTGAGTCCCCGGCTGCGTGAGAATTCTGCATGTAGACTTGCTCTCCCAGGCAGAGTCCTTAGGGTGGGTCATTCCAAGCCCGAAGTCTAGGTAGAGTTTGCCCTGAGGGGGCGAGTTACAAGAGAAGACATCATTCAAAGATCATGTGCCCCTCCCTCCTCTGCACCTGGAGGCTCCATGCCAACCCCTGGAAACTGGGGTTGGGAGTTTGGGTTGCATGCCCCCTGGGTCTCAGGTGAGGTTTCCGAGTCAGTGGACTTGCTGTGGGGGAGTGCTCTTAACTCCAGATCAAAGGACCTGCAGGCAGGAGGGGCAAAACCAGGTGTGTGGGTACATTTGCGGGGAGAGCAGCACCAGACCTGCTCTAAGTCCCTAACACCTTCCCTCCCAAAGAAGAACCACCAAATCCAACACATGGGGCCCAAGTCATGGTTTTTGGCATCCCCTTCCTGCAGAGCGCTGCCATTTGTCAAACCGGTGCATTGAGCTGACACTCCCCTGACGGTTTTGTAGCCTTGACACTGAGCAGCAGAGAGAAAAATCCAAGCGAGAAGGGGTGTGCGTGCGCACGTGCGCGGCACCCAGTGCTGCTGCAGGCCAGAATCTGCCCCCTCTCCTGCGGGCTGCGGGGTCACAGGCTCCAGCTGGGACATGTTTTCATGCAGAAGTGTGGGGTGCAGGCCAGGCTCAGACCTGAGCAGTGGAGCCCTTTCGCAGAGCCCCTCCCTTCCCACTTGCCGCCCTGCTCTGCTCCAGGCCACCAATTTGTCCGCCAGCGCCTGCTTTACTCTCTCAATAGCCCTCAGCAGGTGCCTGGCCACCTTCCTCCCGTCCCCTTTCCTGCGCCCTCACCAGTCAGACTGATAGGAGGTTTGTGTTGGAAACACTTCAAGCTGGTGTTTAGTCTGTCGCGATTGGTGGTGAGGCGCCTTCTGAGCAAGCCGAATGCCCAGTTATGGGGCCTTGCATTCTGGCCGTGGAGGTTGGGTGGCTTTTTTCCTAGGGAGTTTTGGAAAGCAGGCGTTGAGGTGAAAAGATGGAGGGAGGGCCCCTCTCCAGGGTTAGCAGTCGCCCTTATCCACCCACAAAGTAGCGTTCCGGACCAAGGACCGCATCACCATACTTGGCTCTTGAGCGTTCGCAGGTCTTGGCAGCCTGGTCACTGTGGGAACCACTGTCTTAACCAGCACCACTTTCTCTGGGGCTGGTGGATGCCAGACCGAGCCTCGAACCACCTTGGAGCTGGCAGAGCCCCTCAGCGCGCCCCAGCCACTTATTCCATCCTGCAATTAAACCCAAGGTCAAATATCTCCTTAACAACGCTATCAGGCCAGCGGCTCATTATGGCGTATATTTAGCCATAAACTACGGGTTGTAGCGAGGAGGAGATGAAAATTATTGTGTTCTGGGAATGAATCCTTTTAGCCGAAACCAGAGTTGTTATTTACCAGGGAGAACTAAGTACAGGCTCTGGCTTCCAGGAGACCCCAGGCAGGACGAGTGGCTTCCAGGTCCTTTCCTGCTCTGGTGGTGCCCTCCACCCCCTAGGCCTGGCCACAGGGCACCCTGCTTCCTGAGGCCCCAAAGGTGCTGCCTCAGGGTGCACGGAGCTGCCAAGGAGCGAATTCGCTAAGCAGCAGGAGGGTGTTCACATCCACTGTCTGGTCTCAGCTCCCAAGTTTGGAGTCCCCGCTACAGCCCACTTGCCTGGTTTGGAGGGAGAAAGCCTTGGGTAAGGTTGGTTGTAAGAAGGCAGCACAGCCCTAACCAGTGTGGCCCAGTGGATAGAGCCTCGGCCTGCAGACTGAACGGTCCCAGGTTCGATTCTGGTCAAGGGCATGTACCTTGGTTGCAGGCACATCCCCAGTAGGGGGTGTGCAGGAGGCAGCTGATCAATGTTTCTCTCTCATCGATGTTTCTAACTGTCTATCCCTCTCCCTTCCTCTCTGTAAAAATATCAATATAATATATTAAAAAAAATAAACTACTTATTCTTAAAAAAAAAAAAAAAAAGGCGGCAGAGTAGCCATGCAGTGGAATGGTCTGAAGCTGGTGGGGTTGACACTTCTGGCTTCTAAAGTGGTTTTATTTCTGCTGTGCAGCCTTATGGGTTGGGGGGGGGGGTGGTTACCTTACCTCGCTGCACCTCAGTAGCCTCATGTATAAAATAAGGGAGAAGGCAGATGTCCTCCCAGAAGGCACACAAGATTAGATCAGATGTTAGTGTGAATGAAGGCTGTGGCCCAGCTCCTGGTCCTGGTAAGTGGCAGCCAAAGGAAAAGCCAGGAAGGCCCTGGAGGGATTAATGTATGCACCGCTGAGTGAAGAAGGAATGAAGCCATTTGGGTAAGAGGCTGTGGGGGACCTGGAGTCCAGTGTTGGGCACCTCCGAGTGTGAATGGGGCCCAGACCATCACCAGCTGTGCCCACCAGTTTGGGGAACTTCTTTCCCGTGTCTAGGCTCCAGGGTCCTCATCCTTGAACACTGCTTGGCCCCGGAGTTGCCTGGAGGAGCTGAGACCCTGCTGTGTGGTGTCCTGGGCAGAGCTCCACACGAGAAAAGGTGATCAAACCTGATCTCACCGCCTACTTCCTCCTCCCCCAACATCCTAGATGTCAGGGGGGCCCTGGTTGGAACCAGAAGTTTCCAGATACAATGATGCTGCTCAGTTTGGCCCTCGCAGTCCTGGAGCGATGGAAATTGTGTGGGCTTGAACCACCCCAAATTTAGCCTCGTAGGAAGTGAGTGGGTGACCCACAATCTACAAATATTTGGACAAACCAGAGAAGGGAGTCCCCAGTCTAAATGTTTGCCCAAGGCCTCTGAGCGAGGAGATTAATTACAAAGTGAATGGCCCCCCTCAGGCAGGGCAGGTGTGTCCTAGAGGAAAGAGGCCGTGACCCCCATGCCTGCTGGCCACGCTCCAACTTCCCTGGTTCCCAGGCTGGCAGGATACCCAGTTTCCATCCCTTCCACGTGGATGTCCTGCCCAGAGATCCTGGGAGCTCCTGCCACATAGATGTGGGTTGTGTTGGTCAAGAGAGGATCCCGAAGACCCCCCCCCACACCCACACCCACACCCACACCCACACCCAGGCACCCAGCACTGTCTTCCTAGAGCAGCCCCTCCCTCTCTTGGGTGCTGCCCCTTCAGCACACCATCCCTTCTTCCCTGCCACCCATCAGAACACAGCTAGGAGTCAGAGGGCCTGTGGCACTCAGTCCTGGCCGGGAGAGAGATGCCGACATTGCTTCTTCGTCTTCACGCGTCGTGGCCATTCCTGGAGGTGTTTGTAGTTCTGGGAGGGAAGAGGTGGATGGCAGGATGACACGGTCACTCACAGCTGTGTGACATTGGCCAAGGGGGGCGAGGTCACACCCACCTCTGAGCCTCTGTTTCTTCTGGGAAATGGGGATTCTGTGTTATTCTCCAGAGGCCAGGCTTCTTCCTTTGATGTTTATGAGATGATCCCCCTTCTTAGTGTGATCCCCTTGTATCTTGATGGGGCACCACCACCCCTAGAACCCCCACCGCCTTCAGAAAGCACGCACCAGGTGCTTCACGGCATCTAATTCCCAGGTCGCTCTGGGATCCTGGCTTCTCTGAGGGCTCAGTGGCTAGGGCGGGGCACAGAGAGAAATTCAGATGTAATCAAATGGAGTTCCTATTAAATGATGTTGCAAGACATCTTTTTTGTGGGTTGATTACTAGGAATATGCATGTGGTTGATTGCTCTGACACTGTGCACTAAGGGCTTGTGTTTCTCTGGGCAGCACATGTATGAATTACTCAGACATTTTAGAGAGTGAAGACGGGAAAGAGCGATGCCGGCGGCAGAGGCAGACGCCTTGCTGGGTGATTCTGCTCAGAGTCATTCGCCTAAAGTGGGTCCAAAGCACCTCCTTGGACAAACTGTGGACTGGATCAGAAGCGAGACTCACAGCAGGGCTGGCGTCCCGACTACTGTTGCTGGGAGGGTCTCCCATCGCGATGACGCACACTTGGAAGCACACTGCCTGTTACTCACCGAGAGAACCTATGGCCCAAAGCTTTGTTACGTTAGAAGCGTAGTGTTGTTGGGCTAGCCGGCTGGGAGCTCCAAGTACAACACTCCAATTGTGTCCTCCGGGGCCTTGAAATTGCAGTTCTTGCACAAACTAAGTTCTTTCTGTTCTTTTTCTGTGCTTTCTTCCACTGCGAAAGCCAGATTCAATGCCTTCCTTGTGTCAGGCTTGCTCCGGCGGTGGAGGAAATCGCAGAAAATCCAGAAGGATTAAGCTAATGAAGACAACTTTTTCCTCTCGGTGTCATATTCGGGTCTGTTCTCTAGGTTTAACCGATTTCACCAGCTGGCCTGTGGGGAGACCGACAGGGGTCCACCCGGCATCCAGCCACAGGGAGCCCTCATCTCGGTTTGGAAAACAGGAGGACGTTCTAGGACAGCCGTTTCCAGGGCACCTCCTCTGGCTCAGGCTCCAGGCTGGGTGTTCTCTCATCTCAGCCCCCAAAGCAGCGTAAGGAGGGAGACTTTGAAGCTATTATTCCCATTCTGCAGGTGAGGCCACGGAGGCGCAGAGCAGTCACACATTTCTGAGTGGCAGCAACAGGGCCGACAGGGTGTCTAGTGCCAGAGTCTCTGTCCTTAGGAGACCTGGTTGTCTGTCCACTCACCCGCACCACTGACTTCGAACACAGCCGAGTGCGGGAGCTGTGCACGGGCAGGAGGACAGCGCTGGGGACAGGTGCAGACGGGCCTGGCTTGGGTGGCTATTGAAGTAAGTTGCCCAATCTCTACATTTGAGCTCACAGCTTAGTGAACACGGTTGATTGACTTCAGACCGCTCCAGAATCGCTCCTGAAGTTCTAAAACTTGCCCTCTAATAAGTGTGTGTGAGTGGAGGGGTGAGGGAGGGCTGTTCTTATTGTGTGCTAGTGTTTGCAAGACACCCGGAGCGTCTGTTTTTGCAAAAGGGCCCTTTTCCAAGCAGGATTTGTGAAGAGGGGACTCGTATTTGAAGACAGCTTTTGGATGTAAAATGTTTCCTTTGACCAGCAATTGCGTCACCATCAAAACCAGCTCCGTCCTTGTCTTTTAAGGATACTAATAGGCACCGATGGGGTTTACTTCAAAATAATCCAGAGGTAAAGGGACATGGGAAGGGGCAGGGAAGAAAGGGGACTGGATGTGAGTTGGTAAATTGTTGATGTTGGCAAAGGGCAGATGGGGGTTGGTTATAGTAATTTCTCACTTTGTATGCTTGATTTTTTTCCATGCTAAAGAATTAAAAAAAAATTGAAGTCACCTTTTTTGAACTTGTAGGAACCAACATGGTAGGGTGGTTGGGATAGAACTGTGCAGAATTCACTGATTATAAGGACGAGTTGCGTGCACACACACACACACACACACACAGAATAGGCATTTAAAGGAATCCAGGCATTTAAAACTAGAGGGAAACTTGAGATGGTTGTGTTTCCTTCTCTCATTTTACAGTGAGAAATATGAAGACCAGAAAGGCTAAGTGGCTTATCCAGTTTGGCACAGCAGTGTTAGTCATAGAGCCAGGACTAGATTGCATAATGACATAGCCTTCTGGTCCTTTCTTTTTTTTTTTAAACCATGTCCATGTAGCAGAAGTAAAGCGTTAAGTATTTGAAGTATTTGCTGTTCTGTAAAACCATTGGAGCAGGCAGTCAAACAAGATGTAGACTCATCACCTGGGTCCAAAGATGAGCGGTGAGTCGTCTGGACATTCCCCTCATCGGATTGCTCTGTGGTCTTGTGGCCAGAGCTGCGGGTGAGGGCTGGCGCTCCTGCGCTCAGGATGCTTTGCGATCTGCCGAAGTACCTGTGCGTGCAGTGACTGAGTGCTGCGCGATTCCACCCCCTTCATCTTCTCAGACCTTCCCATCCTGGCAGGTGATAGGACACCCTGGAAGCATGTTACCTGGAATGGGACTTCATATGAGGGGAGAGACTTCCAAAGTCACAGACAGGCCGGAGGGGTGTGTTCTAGCTGGGCCTTTAGACCGATTCTGGAACAGTACAGAACTGGCCTGCCCAGAAAGCTATGTGTTTATCTCAAACAGGAAGCAGGAGGTTGCCGCTGGATCTACTGAATTCAAGAACACAGCTATGCCTGCAATCTCAGATCAGGAAGTCACCGCCCGCCTGCCTCCCGACTCCCCCAGGCAGGTGACTGGATGCTGGCACGCTGCTGCAGAAAACCTGGAGTCTCCACGCCTGTGCGCAACGCAGAGCCCAGTGGGCTGTGCTCTAGGCTGCCTCCCTTCTGCCTCTGGACCTGGGCAACTGCCTTTCACTGGCTGAATCTCATTCGCATTCAGCACTTTTCCCAGGCTCCAGGAAGTCTGGGAAATGTAGTTTTTTACTTTCCAGATCAGGAAGATACATGAGAAAAAGGGAGTGGATGCTGGGAGGTGAACATAGACAACACCCACAACGTAGGTCCTGCACGGGCTCTGCTCCCAGCACCGGCCGAGCACTTGTCCAGCCGTCTGGGATGAGCTGGAGGTTTTGGCCCCTGTCTTCCTGTATCCCACCCATCTGCTGTCCCCAGCATCTAGAACGGTACCAAGTGCATCCCCCAAAAGGACATAATAGTTTTGTTTTTAGTGTTATTAGCCCTGCCACTATCTACCTCTCCTTAAGCACATACAGCGTGTCCCCCGAAATGTATAGACTCTTTAAAACAGTAGATAGCTCAAGTGATGTTTCTTTCTTTGCAGATCGAACCCATGGGAATTAGTGATGGCAGCCAGACTAAGCTTTGAACAGAGGAAGCTCATCCTGAAATGCTACTGGAAGTTTGAAAGCACAGTTGAAGTCCAAGGACAGTTTAGGAGGCTGTTTCCAACAGCCCCGCCTACGCGACTCACGTGAGCATCACTTGCATTAGAGATAAGTTGGAAGCGGATGGAACTGTTCAGAATGTCCACAGGAAGCGTTCCGGAAGACCACGGACCTCCACAAGCCCCACAAAGCAAGAAAGAGTCCTGCAAATGTACCACCAGAGTCCAGGAAAGTCTGTGCGGCAAGCGAGTCGTGATGTAGGAATTTCCAAGTCGTCTGTCCATCGTATTTTGAAACGCTGCCATTGGAAAAGTGGCATTCCGAGATTAGTCCTCACGGTCAGCGAAGACGATCCGGACCGAAGAGTGGAGTATTGCGAATGGTACTTGGCAAGATGTGTAGAAGACGCACGCTTTCTAGCAAAGATCGTGTGGAGTGACAAGGCAACATTTACATTAAATGGTTCCGTTAGCCGCCACAATTGCACCTCCTTCGGACCTGAGCATCCTCACGTGGTGGTGGGACACTCTGTGAATTCACCAGGGGTCACAGTGTAGTGTGGCGTGTCATCAAGAGGATTAATTGGACCGTTCTTTCTGGATGCGACTGTGACTGGTCCCATGGACTTGAACTTGCCGCGACAGTCCGTCATGCCACGCATTAGAGAAGTCTTTGGAGATGAGGAGTTTTATTTTTAGCAAGACGGGGCATCCCCTCACTACCATCGCTATGTGACATCCTACCACGACTAGATCTTGCCAAACAGGTGGGTTGGGCGAAGGGGTTCTGTAGAATACCCTCCTCGTTCGCCCGACCTCACGCCTCTAGACTTTTTCTTATGGGGACACTTAAAGGGTAAAGTCTACGCTACCAAACCGGCCGCTGTCGCTGCGCTGAGAGTAGCCATTGAACGAGAATGCGCTCAAATACCAAGTGAAATGCTTCTTGATGTTTGCGGCTCCATCGCTTCGCGTTATCAGCACTGCCTGGACCACAGCGGACATCAGTTTGAAAACAGACATCGACAAAACAGTTAAACAATGTCTGTAGATTCTATTACATTTTGAAAATGAAATGTATTTTAATAAACACTGCCTTTATCATTATTCCGAGTGTGTGTGCATTTTGGGGGACACCCTGTCTTTACTAACACCAGGCATTTTAACAAGGAGCTTCCATTCTGGTTGGGTGAGGCAGACGATTAGCAACGAGAAAGAGCAAGTCAACAGGAAAGCTAATTTCAAACAGAATCAATGGCAATGAAGAAAGTAAAAACAGGCAGTGAGACAGAGTGTGATGGAAGAGGGCATATCTGACGTGGTGCCCTTTGAACCCAGGCTTGGATGATAAGGAGTGGGACAGGCAAACATCAGGAAGAAGAGTGTCTATCAAGAGGGAACAGCACATGCAAAGGCCCTGTGGTCTCCCAGGATCCAGGGAAGCCAGTGGCTGGGATGGGGGAGTAGAGAGCAGAGGAGGTGGAGAAAGTAGAAAAGGATGTGGGGAAGCTGGGCAGGGCCCAGAGTGATCCTGCTGGTGTGCTGGGCCATGAAAAGTGGATTTTATTCTGAATGTGATGGTCAACACTGAAAGGTTTTTGATGAGGAGAATATGATTTGTTGGTGTTTTTAAAACATGTCTGCGAATCCTTTTTAAAAAAAATATATATATATATTGCCCTAACTGGTTTGGCTCAATGGGTAGAGCGTCGCCTGCAGACTCAAAAATATAAAAGTATATTTTTAAATATATTTTAAAAAATATATATTTTTTAAAAATATATTTTAAAAAATATGTATTTTATTGATTTTTTTTTACAGAGAGGAAGGGAGAGGGATAGAGAGTTAGAAACATTGATCAGCTGCCTCCTGCACACTCCCTACTGGGTATGTGCCCGAAACCAAGCTACATGCCCTTGGCTGGAATCGAACTTGGGACCTTTCAGTCCGCAGGCCGATGCTCTGTCCACTGAGCCAAACGGGTCAGGGCTCTGCGAATCCTTTGATGCCCTTTGTCTCAGAAGGGCTATAGGTCTCCACGTCCCTCCCGTGAGCCTGAGCAGTCCTTGGAGATGACCTCCACAAATAGATGTGGCGGCAGGGACACTGTGTGGCTTCCCGGGCCAGGTGGGAAAGGGGGTCTCCTCTGCCGGCCTCTTCCACACACACCTTTGGAACCTCAAATGGTAAGGAGTCAGGCTGCCCAGAAGCCCCACACTGGAGAGAAAGGCCACATAACATTATGCGAAGGGCCGGGAGACCCTGCTGCTCCAGCCCCCGCTGTCCACGCCTTCCCAGCCCAGGTGCCAGGCATGTGAGTGAAGAGGCCTTCAGATGACCCCAGCCCAGCCCACGTGACTGCCACCACATGAGACACCCTGAGCCAGAGCCACCCAAGCCCAGCCCCTCTCGAATTCCTGACCTGCAGAGACTGTGACAAATAATAGAGCCATGACATTTTGGCACAATTTATTATGCAGCAATAGATAACCAGAAAAAAAATCTGCTTTACATTTTTAAAGTAAACTATCTGTTGAACTGTAACTTGTATACCGAGAAGTCTGCAAATTAGCTGGAAGAGTTTTCTCAGAGACAATGCACAGGGTAAGCAGCATGCAGGTCAAGATGCCCCCCAGGCACCCCCATCCCTCCTTCCAGTCACTGCCTTGCAATGGACTCCATGTCTGCGACCCCCCAAAATTCATCTATTGACATCTTTACCTCCAGTGGGATGGTGTTTGGAGGTGAGGCCTTTGGGATGTGATTAGGTCACGAGGATGGAGCCCCTGTGAATGAAATTGGTGCCCTTTTGGACGAGACCCTACGGGGACCCCTACATCTTCTACCAAGTGCAGGCACAGAGAAGGCGCCGTCTGTGAACCAGGAAGCCAGCTCCCACCAGACACTGAATTTGCTGGCACCTTGATCTTGGACTTCAGTCTCCAGAACCATGAGAAAGAAATGCTTGTTTTTGAGCTCCCAGTCCATGGCACTGTTGTGTAGTAGCCTGAGCTGACTGAGACACCAGAGGTGACCACTCTCCTCACAGGCTGCGGTGGAGTCCTGCCTCTCGTTGGACGTTTCGTAAATGGAATCATACAGAATGTGCTGTTTCCCGGAGACGCTGTTTGTGACTCACTGGGCTGTTGCAGGGAGCCATCACACGATGTGACACAAGTTCTTTACCCATTCCACTCCTGACTGCTCTTACAAATATTCTAGTATGTCTTTTGGTGCATACCCAGGTGCATTTCTGTTGCATCTTGTTCTTATACCTCTTTATACATTAATTGATTTCAGAGAGGAAGCAATGGGGAGAGAGATATAGAAACATCAAGGATGAGAGAGAATCATTGATTGGCTGCCTTCTGCACTCCCCACACTGGGGATCGAGCCTGCAACCCTGGCATGTGCCCTGACTGGGAATTGAACCGTGACCTCCTGGTTCATAGGTAGATGCTCCATCACTGAGCCATGTCGGCTGGCTGTTTCTGTATCTCTTAACGTGTAAAGGATCATTCTAAAGGTTAGTGGCTTCAAACAATAACCCTTTCTCTTTATCAGGATCCTGTGGATGGCCAGATTCAGCCAGGATATTCAATTCCATATGATGCTCAACTTGGATCCCCTGGGCTGGGTGTCCTGCTGCTCGCTGTCCATCTGGCAGCTGGGGCTGGGAGCTCTGCTGACTTTTGACCAGATTTTTGCCTCAGTTCCCTTCCTGTGGCCTCGCCACATGGCTCCAGCTTCGAATATTAGGGTGTCTGGATTCTCAGAGGGAAAGTAGAAGCTTCCAGCTGTGAAGTGACCCACATCCTGTGTGGTTCAGGGTTCGGGATCTGGAGAAGGGGCTGCGCGCAAATGAAAGAGATGAGGCAAGAAATAATAATTTGGAAATTGGGAGGACAGGCGAGAGCCCATCCATCGCAAGAGGAAGGACTCCACTTCTGCTCAGGCCTTGTCATCCCTTTATTCAATTTGGGATACACCTCTAGCCCTTAGGCAGGCAATTTCCAGTAACAGACAGACTATCTTATCAGTAAGGATTTACATGACTATCTGGTAGGGAAGTTGCTTTAGCTACCATTATCTGGACTAAACAGTGGTGCATAGCTCTGACTTTAAAAAAATATATCTATTTTATTGATTTTTTACAGAGAGGAAGAGAGAGGGATAGAGAGTTAGAAACATCGATGAGAGAGAAACATCAATCAGCTGTCTCCTGCACACCCCCCACTGGGGATGTGCCCACAACCAAGGTACATGCCCTTGGCTGGAATCGAACCTGGGATCTTTCAATCTGTAGGCCGATGCCCTATCCACTGAACCAAACCAGTCAGAGCAGCTCTGACCTTTGCCAGGGCTCAAGAGTCACCAGCCTTCCGAGTTCCTTGTCCACACCTCTCTGCTAGTGAAGACAATGGGCGGCTCCCCACATCCAACCTTATTAAGTGGGGGTTGCTAGAGGGAGGGAGGTGTGTGTGTGTGGGGAGGCTCCTAATTTGAGGTGACAGGAGGAGATTTGACGTTGGGTGGTGGGCACACGGTCCTATACACAGATTTTATAAATTAGTAATCCACACATGTAACCTATATGTTCATGTAGATAAATGCCACCCCAATAAAATAAAACAAAATTTATAAAAGCCCTGGTTCAGATGTCCCAGCCATCACCCCATTGGCCAGAGCAGGGAGAGGGTCGCCTGGACTTGAGCTTGGGCAATGAGCTCCATGTCTGGATTGACAGCTGGATGTGTCGCAGGAAGGGTGGCCTTGTTGGGGACCGTCTTTGGAGGTTGAGTCCTGCTTGAGGAGGTCCACTGCAGCTGTGAAGAGTGGATTGTGGGCTCAGAGTCCACCAGGACTTGAGTATCACCTCGAGGCCTTCTCACCTTGTCCTCAACCTCTGCATTAAAGGCCCGCCCTCTCAGGACCCCTGAGTGTGGGCATCGAGCCAGCGAGATTCAAGACCTCCCTGTGGCCTGTATCCTGAGAAGGTGGCTTAGTTTTGATTCCCCAGCTTGGGTTCCCAAGGGCACACCTTCCTCCATAAACCAGAGCGTGGCTGCCCCATAGAAATGACCCACACTTTACACCAAACACAGATCCTGCAGTTCAGGGCCGACCTGAGCAGGTTAGCACTAATGCTCACATTTGTCCAGCATGGAGCCGTGAGGATATTCATCAGCGTGGAGCTCAGAGGGCCTAGACGAAAGGCCGTTAGGTGGTTCTCTCTAGGGGAACAGATAGGAACACTGTGGTGTCCGCCCATGGTGGAGTACTATGCAGCGGTGAAAACTGAGTGAAGATCCGGCCACAGAAACAGTTTCTAGACACATGATGTTTAGAGCCAGCGTGGAAGCAGTGTAGCACCAAGAGTGTGAACTCAGGCGCTGGAGCTGTAACATGAGGGTTCAAACCCCTGCTGCCCCAGTAGCCTTGACATCGGGCAAGTTCCTTACCCTGTCTGGGTACGTCCTCAAAAATATGCGGGCAGGAAGGTGACCAGATGTCCCGGGACAACAGATTCATGCCTAGGGTCCTGGCTGCTTATCCAGCTTACACAAGGATGGGCAAAGAGAGTGGTTTCACAGAAGACAGAGACAGACACAGAGAGGAGAACACCACGTTCGGTCACAGGGAGGCCACGTGACAGCAGAGGCAGCGGTCAGGGCGATGACTCCACGCGCCAAGGATACCGAGGCTGCTGGCTGCAGCGGAAGTGGAGAGCAGCTGGGGTCTGCCCTGGAGTCTCCAGGAGGAACCCGCCTGCTGACGCCTCGGTCCCAGGCTCTGGCCACTGGGGCTGTGAGAGGACACGCTTCTGTTGTTTTAAAGCCCCCAGTTAGTGGCACTATTTTTTATGGCTTCCTTACCTAGGAAACTGATAGAGATTCAGAGCAGCTAAACGAACCTATTTGTTAAATAAAAGATACGGCACGATAAATCTGGGTAAGGAACAAAATTCACTAAATTGTCTTGGTTAAGAGATATGCATGTTTTTTATGTCCTCAGGAAGATAAAAATCCGAGCCCTATGTAGGGTTCCTCTTGTTATAATTATTTCATTCCTTCAAACAACAAACGTTGTGGCTAAAACAAATGTTTTTCATGAAACAAACAGAAAGGGTTCAGTGAGTTAAATGGGTAAACCATCCCACCAGCGTGGAAGCAGGGCTGGGGCTCTCGACAGTCGTGTGTGTGTGTGTGCGTGTGCGTGTGTGTGTATGTGTGTGTGTGTGTGGCAGTGTCTGTGGAGTTTGGGGTTTTGCTCATTTTGAGGGAAGGGAGTGGAAGCCTTTTCCGAGAAACGCTCACCAGCGTGCTGGGTCAGGGCTGCAACATTAGCTGCTCCCTGACTGGCTCAGGGTTTGAGCTCAGTGAGAGGGTGGCTTTGCCCCCTGAGGTCTCTTGGAGCCCAGGCTCCAAACTCAGGGACAGGATTCCAGCCTGTGACTCCCTCTGTCCCTGGGTCTCAGGACACGCCAGTCAGAACCTCCAGCAGCTGACGCTCTCTCTATATGGAGCAAACAGCACCTTGTCTGAAAATTCAGCAGTGTTCCCGGGATTCCTAAAGCTGTCAATCAATCCTGTTCTCAGCATTTGCCATGTACTAATTCATTTAATCCCACCCCCCCACCCCCGCACCCGCAATTCTAGGAGGCCAGACAATTATTATCTTCATCATCTCTGTTCTCAGATGGGAAACTGAGGCATGAACAGGCTGAGTCACTTTCCCACAGAGCTCTCGCCGAGCGCACCCTTCAACTCTCAGCTCCACGGATTCTCAAAATCTGGGGAAGGTGAGGAGGGGCTCAGAGCTACTGGGAGTGAGGAGCCCAATAGCTTCCCCCTGGCTCTGTCTCCACATCCTCTGCCAGATTCAGCTGGCATTTTGCCTGAGCAGAGGGGCTGCCTCACCTCCAAGGCGCCCGCCCCAGCCCTCATCATTTTGTCCTACAGTTTTTGTTTAGTGTCTGATGGCCCCTCTGGGAAGGCTATGTCCTGAGGGCTGGGAAGGTTCTGCCTGTTCCCCTTGGAGGTCGCTTCCAGGCACCCAGGCAGTGCCTGGCTGCAACATCCTGACCCAACTCCTCATGGAAGGGGCTCCCCAGCTATGGACGCTGATGCAGGCCCAAGGGCAGATCAGGTCCCGACTTCAGGAACCTCATGCAGAAGTAGCTTCAACAACTGCTGACATTTGTGTGGCACCCAGTAAGCACCAGGCACTTTTCATGTTCCATTGAACCTTCGATGAGAATACGACAGCTGAGGGGTTGAGAGGCCAGGTCATCTGGCTTGTGCCCTCCCTTGAAGTCTGGGCAGACTCTGTAATTTCCTCTACTAAAAGGGGACAATAGAAGTGGCAGAATGTGCTTTCTGAGGCTTTGGGACACTCATTCTCAAAAACCAGCCACCATGCTGCAAGGAAGCTCAAGCAGCCGTGAGGAGGCCCACATGGAGAGGCCCCAAGGCCCCAGTCATGGCCCTGGCTGCGCTCTCAGCGGGCTTGCCAGCCATGTAAGTGTGAGATCTTGCAAGCACATTCTTCAGCCCCAGGCCACCTTCCCAGCAGAGGTGACAGAGATGAGTTCCCCTCCCAAGCCCTGCTCACATTGCCCATTTGTGAATGAAATATATGACTGTTGTTTTAAGCCCCTACATTTCAGGATGGTTTGTTATACAGAAGCCCCTATGGTTTTTCCGTAACCCCTCACCAACCCCTACAGTGCTCTGCTCTGCAATACTTCTCATAGGTCCTAGGAGGAGAAGCAGAAGCCAAGCACAGATATTCTGGAAGGCTGAAATTCATTAGAATAAAATATATTTTAATTTTAATTGATTGTTTTTTAGAGAGAGGACACAGAGGGGGGAGAGAGAGAGAAAGAAACATGGACTGGTTGCCTCCTATACGAACCCACAGACTGGGAATCGAACCTACAATCTAGGTATGTGCCCTGACTAGAATCGGACCTGCAACCTACTGCATGGGCTGTAGGGCTGACACTGCAACTGAGCCAGTCAGCCAGGGCACAAACTTATCTTAGTGTCCAAAGATCGCTTAACTTTTTAACTTTTTAAAGATATATATTTTTTATTGACTTTTTACAGAGAGGAAGGGAGAGGGATAGAGAGTTAGAAACATCGACGAGAGAGAAAAATTGATCAGCTGTCTCCTGCATACTCCCCACTGGGGATGTGCCCACGACCAAAGTACATGCCCTTGACCAGAATCGAACCTAGGACCCTTGAGTCCGCAAGCCGACGCTCTATCCACCGAGCCAAACCGGTTAGGGCAAGATCGCTTAACTTCTGTTCTCAGCAAAAACTGAGTGGAGAAAGGCTGGCTGCTTGGGGCAGAGGGCACTTACCTGGAAACATGCCTGGAATAGAAGGGTTTCTCCTCTCTCTGAAGCTGATGGGCCCGCGTGAAGAGACATGTTGTAAGAATTAGTTCCATATCATGGTAAATTTGATTTGCAATCATTCCACGCCGAGTAAGGTATCAGATTTATTTTTACATGAAGACATTAGCTCCTAAAATGAATATATATGTCTGTATAAGGGGAGGGTTAGATACACATATATCCCATCAGAGCT
>PVJC01005481.1:42500-58792 GCA_004026665.1 Murina feae | reverse complement strand
CATGGAGCCCACGTGCTTTATTGGTGAGTACACACTCAGGAAGGGGCAACGGAGTCCGGACCACGGATCCAGCCCAGCCTTCCTCCTCCAGGACCACCGTGGGGAGGAGTCACATCCATTGGGTCTTCTCTAAGGACACTCGGAGGGAGGTTGGGAGTCCTCGTGCCCTCGCCCGGCCTTGGTGGGGGGTCAAGGCCAGTACCATCCTCGGGTCCACTACCGGGGCCAGCCATCTGCCGCGGGAAGCCGGCGCAGCGGGGGCCCGGGCCGCAGGGGCTCTGCGAGAGGCCGGGCCAGGAGCAAGGGGTAGGGGAAGGTCTTGGGAAAGTCGCCGGGGCCGCCGGGTGCTGGCGAGAGGCGTTCGGACTTGATGCTGACGTGGGGGGTCAGTGGGGAGGCACCGCGGGCTGGAGGACCCTCCTCGCCCAGGCTTCGGCCCCCACTGCGGGGGGGGGGGGGGGAGAGAGAGAGAGAGAGAGAGAATGAATGAGATGGGGGCCTGAGCTTTACGAGGGAGGGAGGGAAACAGGAGGCGGCGCGGCCTGGGCAGAGGCTTGGCGGGAGGACCTTGGGAAAGGAGGGGGTGGCCGTCCCTCTGGGGGCCCCCAAAATAGAACCCCCGCGCCCCGCCCTCCGCACCCGCACTCCGGAGGGCTGAGTGCAGAAACAGGAGTGGCCACCAGGTGTCAGCAGTGGCTAGGGGCTTCGGGGGACTCGCAAGGGCCCCACCTGGGAGCCTGACTCGGGGTTGGGGAGGCATCGGGCACTTACCTGGGCTGGGCAATGCCGGCGAGGGGCCCATCACCCCTCGAGGGCTGCCAGGGGGCCAGGGAAGGGGGCTGCAGCAAGCCGGGGGGCGGAGGCGGGTCTCCCAGGCCATATTCTGGGGGCGGGGGCAAGAGGAGTAAGCTGAGGCCCCCTCCTCTGGGAGCCCCTTGCCCAAGCCTGACCCACCCCACCAGCCGGTCTGCAGTAGGTAGGAGGGGAGAGTGGCCTGCCCGCAGGCAGGTGTATGGGTACCGCCCCCAGCAGAGCTGGTGGGGGGTGCATACCTGGGGGGCCTGCTGGGAGGAAAGGGAAGGGTCCTGGAGCTGCCGCCGAGCATGGACTCTGCAGGCTACTGTAGAGGCCTCTCTGTGTGGAGAAAGGGTGAGGGGAAACTGAGGCCCACACTCGGGCCACCCTGCCTGCCCTTGGCACTCCTTCCCCTCACTCACTGAGGTGCTCAGTCCCCCTCGGGCCCCTGCCAGGCCGCCAGGCAGGTCTGGCCTCCTCCCGTCTGCTGCCAGGTACAGGGGTGGCGGTGTCTTGCTGGCAAGGTGGCTCGGTGAGAAGAGAGGATGGGCCAGGCCTGTGGAGCAGGAGACCCCCGGGGAGAGGGCAGCAGCCATGTCATCCACCGAAGTCTGAGTCCAGAGTGATGAACACAGCCAAGCAGTGCCAGAGCCAAGACCCCCACACACACCTTCCCCAGGGCCTACGCCCCATGCTTACCTGGGGGCCCAGCTTTGGGGGCTGCTGGCCTGAAGGGGGATGGGCGGCTCTGGGCGGGCAGGGCCTCCCCAAGCCCATTGGAGTCACAGCCTGGTGGGGGCAGGGCCCCATACACCATGTCTGGGCCGGGCATAGTGGGGGCTGCTGGCTGAGGGCAGAGAGGACACGAGTGGTTGGAGGACCAAGGCGGTGAGGACACCGAGTCCAAGAGAATATCCCAGTGAGTCAGGGGCAGCCTCCACCGTTCGGAAGCCCTCACTAGTCCCCGCTCTGGCCTAACCTCCCGGGACAGCTAGGCCCAGAGCTGAGGCTTCCCACTCAGTATGAGCTTGGCACTGAGGGGGCTTCCCAGGTATTTGATGCATTAAAAAAAAAAAAAAATGAAATAGAAGGAAAGAAAAGAAGGAATTATCTGCCTTTTGAACTCTTATTCATCTTTCAAAGCCCCAGCTACAATGCCCACTCCTCCAGGAAGCTTTTCCTGCCCACCCAGGCAGGGACCTATCGCCACACTCTGGGCTTCCTGGCCCTTTTCCAGTCTCAGCCTTGACCCCTTGGGCCAAAGAGGTGGGGGGAGGGCCACATTCATGGCAGACCAGGGAGTCACTTACGTAGAGCCTGGGTCGGGGCAAGGCTGGCTCACCCCCATCACCTGCCAGCCTCCGAAGCTTCTCTCCCGGGCCCTCAGGCCCCTCATCTGGCTCCAGCTCTGGCCCGTCAAGGCCCACACCCCTCCGCTTCAGTGTCTGTGGGGAGGGGACACAACAGGATGAATCTCCCCCATCCTCGCCAGGGAGCCTGGTTGTATGGCGCGTGGAGAGACCTACCCAGCTCTGTGGGTGGGGCAGAGTGCAGGCATGGCCTGCTCCGGCTAAATCCCATTGGCCGAAGCCCCCAGTGAGTTATCATTTAAGTTCCAACTGTGTGCAAGAGAGGGACTGTCTTGCCCTGAAACCACAGCCCCACCCTGGCCTGCTGTCCTAACACTCCTGCATACAACTCTGGTTTCTCCATTCTGCATCCATGTGCTGCTTTAGAGTAAGTGCATAATGAATGTCAAGAACGGAGCCCTGAAGACAACTTTATAGGACTTTCTGAGCTACCTGGGGCCAGTGGCCTGAGTGGTCACTTGCTCCATGGTGCCTTTATTTTCTGTTCTGTACTCACCAAATGGGTGATAGGATTAAATGAGATAATGTGTGTAAGGGGCGCATAGTACAGCCTTCAATCTATAGTGGTTGATTTTTCTTAAAGGTTTTTTATTGATTTTTCCTTTTTTGAGAGAGAGGAAGTGAGAGGGGGAGAGAGAGAAACATTGATGTGAGAGCGAATATCAGTTGGCTGCCTCCTGCACGCCCCCTACTGGGGATCAAGCCCACAACCCTGGGCATGGGCTCTGACAGGGAATCAACCCCACAACCTTGAAGTGTGTGGGACCACGCTCCAACCAACTGAGCCAGGGCTGGCCAGGTAACTACCCAGAGGGCCGCTCTAATACCCTAAACCTGCACTAACTGGCAGCAAAGCTCGACTGCAACACTCATCTTTTGTACAAACCGAGAGTCCCCAGACTCTGAGCCAGCAGAGTGTGCTGGCTTCCCGGGGAGGAGGGTCCAGGGTACCTCGAGGATGTCGGTGTTGGTGCGGCTCTCGTGGGGTTCACTGTACTCCGTATACTTGAGGAGCACACGGTCCATGTCCGTGCTGGCATACTGGAAGAGGCGATTGGCGCTGTTGAAGATGATGAGAGCAATCTCACAGTCGCAGAGCACGCTCAGTTCGTAGGCCTTCTTCATCAGCCCGAACTTCCTTTTGGTAAATGTCACCTAGACCCAGCACCCACAGGTGAAAGGGAGAAGACAGAGATTTGGGGTGGGGTGGGGGAGATGGAGGGGCCTGTTTTCTGAACATGCCTCATGATTCTGTGCCTCTGTATGTGCTGTTCTTTCTGGCTGTTCTTCTCACTTCTCAACCTGGCAAACTTCTATTGATGCTTCAAAACCCATCCCAAATGACCTCTCCTTTGGGAATTTTTCCTTGGTGTCCTAGGCAGAGACCACGCTTCCCCAGTTCTGGGCCTCTCTCTGATCCAGCCCTCTGTCGGGTATGTTTATGTCAAGGTCCATCTCCTCTGTGACCAGGACTTCAATAAATCATTACGAAAATGAGCAAATGCTACACCTCAAACTCTAGACATGTCATCAAGACTCATTCCCCTACAATCCCCCGAGATGGCGAGGCCTTTGCCCAGGCTGTGTCCCCTGCCGTGAATGCCTTCCCCCCCCCACAATGAACTCACTTGACGATTCCTTTGGTCCAGAATGCGTGAGATCTGTATTTTTTTCCTCCCCATTGTCCTAGGCGGGGCAGAGCAACCTTGGTCTGTGAGAGAAGGAAAAGAGGACAGAGTGAGTGGGTGGAAAGTGGGGTCAGGCAACCAGCCTTCCTTCTGTCCTCCACGTCCGCCTGCCAGGCATTGAGGAGAGTTAATGGGGGAAATCGAGGCAGGCTGGGCCACCCCCATGGCCCCCATTCTCAGCCAGACCAGGATACAGTTGATATTCAACGAACACCTTTGCACCAGTTCCACATGAGGAGAAGGCTGGCCAGGCCAAAAGATGGCAGTGCAGGTGCCCCAGCATCTAAAAAGTTCCCCTCCTGGTACCTACAGGACCTCAGGGAGCCTGAGCTCCTCGGGCACCTGCCTGCAGCAGGGGTGGCAGCGTTGTGTACTGCTCATTGTTGCTGGGGACAGAAGGCGCCAACCTGCCTGGCGCATAGCAGATGCCACATACGTATCGCGATTATGAATATCGGCAACAGCCTCGGAGCCTGCAATAGGCCAGGTTGGAGGGACAAGGTGAGCCTGACCCGCCCATCGGACACCTTTCAACTCATTCAACCCACACCAGCTCCTCAAACTAAGATCGAGGCCTGTGGCTACACAAACAAAACAAGTCCAGCTGGTGTGGCTCAGTGGTTGAATGCTGGCCTGTGAACCGGGAGATCAGGGCACGTGCCTGGGTTGTGGGGCTCAGGCATGTGTGTGTGGAAGGGGGCGCATGCAGGAGGCAGACCATCAATGGTTCTCTCTCATCATTGATGTTTCTATCTCTCTCCCTCTCCCTTCCTCTCTGAAATCAATAAAAATATATTTTGAAAAATAAAGTGCACAATTCGGTGACAGTTAGTTACAATGTTGTAGAACCATCACCTCTATTCAGTTCCAGAAATTTCCATCCCCCCAAAAAGGGACCCCATTCCTGCGAGTAGTCACTCCCCATCCCTTCCCCTGACCCCTGGCAACCACTGACCTGCTTTCTGTCTCTATGGCTTTGCCGGTTCTGGACATTTTATGTAAATGGAATCATACAATGTGTGGCTTTTTGTGTCTTCTCCCCCTGCCCCTTTTTTGATTATCTGAACTTTCCCCTCAGTGATTATGGACTATTTCTATTTTTAAAATTTTTAAATAAAAAAAAGTTAAATAAGAGAAACCCACCCCTGCCCCACTGTCTGCTGGGAGGAGGTGGGGACACCCTGGAAAGACCTTAGGCTTGGAGCCCTCAGACCCCGATTTGGGCCCAGGGCAAGCTAGGCGACACCCTGGACCCTCCTCCCCGGGATCTCAGATCTCCCCAGCGTGAGCCCCAAAACGTGAGAGTGGGCAACTCAGGGGAACAGCATGTCCCCAAGACAAGCAGCATGTTGGGGTCCAGGCCTTCCCCAGGGCCCCCATGCAGGCATCCTTGGCAAGAAGAAACCTGTCGTGAGGCACCCGTCCTGCTGAACAGTCAGCCACCCCAAAGCCCGGATCCCTGACGCCCCTCCAATACTCTGTGACCACACTGACCCCCAGCCATGTCAGGTGCCTGAGGCAATGGTACAGGCCCGTCCAGGGTAAGGGGACCAGCGCTCAGATCCCAGCCAGTCTCTGACCCCCGGGCAGCCCTCAGCCAAGGAGGCCTCCCCCTGGGCCTCAGGATGCTGTTCTGTGAATGGCGTGGGCATGAAGTGCAGAGCACTTGGCACAGACCTGGAAACGAGCCCTGGGGAAGCGTAGGGAAATGAGGTCCGTCTCCAGAGTAGCCATAGCTGCTTCTCTGACCTCCACCTGAGGGGTGTGGGTGAGACCCCCTTCATCCCAGGAGTGTAAGATGCCTTCACCATCATATGTGGTCTGCTGTGTGGCCCCAGGAGAGTCCTCTACCTTCTCTGGGCTGGGTCTCTAGCAGTCACAACCACACAGAGCCCAGCCGATGAGAGCCCCACCCAACACCCTAGCTCCGGACCGATTTGCTAAATTTAACCCGGGGGCTAATTTTAAGCCCTGGCTAGAATCAGGCTCGTTCCCACGGCTGGGATGTGTTGCCCTCGCCCTGACGGATCCCTGGGGACAGAAGTGGGGCACTGGCCCGAGGTCCTCGTGCCAAGATGACTCCGGAAATGCCCCCCACGCCTGGGGTCCCATGGGAACATGGGACTTGAACCTGAGAATCGGAGCCTGGAATATCTGACTCCAGCCCCTTCTCAATCTGTCCCATTTTAGACAAGGACACCCCTGCTAGGGCAGGGGTCACATAATGGGGGAGCCGCAAGCAAGAGCCAAAAGGTCAAGAGGGTCTCTCTGAACTGAGACCCAAGAGCCGAGACAGGAAGTGAGTTCCATCCAGAAGGGACGGCAGGTGCAAAGGCCCTGGGGAGGGACAAGACACAGCAATGAGGCTGGACGGAGGAGCTTGAGGGAGAGGCCCGAGAAGCAGGGACACGCTGGGCCCTCTGAGCTGTGGGGAAGGCTGTGAGTTTGAGTCCAGAGCCACATGGCTCTGGAAAGAAGGATGGAGTCTGAGTTATCATTGAGAAACCTTTCCATGCTGGCGGGTGGCAGGATACTGAAGAAAAGGCCAGAGCTGCACCATCTGGGCAGAGACTGGGGGTGAAGTCACGCTATCCCAGGACTCTCTGGGTTCATCAGAAGGTTCCAGATCCTCTGCCTTCCCCGGGGCCCAGCCTGACAGGCACAGATGGGCTCACACTCCTCTAACCTTCAATGACCCTGGAACTCCCAATCCTCACACAGGAACTACAGTCATCCCCAGTTGGCCCTGGAGGGATCAACCCAACACAAAGCTTTGATCATGACCCTGCCTGCTCACACCCTCTTCACGGCTCCCTACCACCATCGTGAGAAAGTTTCAGTTCCCAGCCTGGCATTCAAGGCTCTGCCCCAGTCAATCCCTGCCCACTGTTCTCTACCTTCAACAACTCTTATTCACACTTCAAAACCCAGCTCAAAAAATCCATCCCTCATCCTGGCCTGTGTGGCCCAGTTGGTTGAGCATAATCCCATGAACCAAAGGTGGCTGGTTCATTTCCTGGCCGGGATTTTAGGCTTCATCCCTAGCAGGGGGCTTGCAGGAAGCAGCAGATGGATGTTTCTCTCTCCCTGTCCCTTTCTCTCTCTAAAATCAATAAAAACATATTTTAAATACAGTGTGTGTGTTTTTAATCCATCTCTCCATGAAGCCCTCCTGATCTCACTCTAGAAGACCCTACAGCTGCCATCCTTCCCTTCAGTTCTGACCCCATGTGGTGCTGGGATCCAGACTAGAAGCCTCGGGATCAGATATGGGGGTTGTTGGGTAGATTGGGTGAATGGAGAAGGTTAAAAGAGACACGTCTGAACTACCCCCAGTTTCCCTCAACAACTTCCTCTCAGACTCCCCCAGCTGACTCCCTTACCCAGAAATACACGCGCATGCAAATCCAGCCACTGAGTGGACCTGTCTCAGACCCAGGTGTGAAGGGCCAGCCAAGGAATGTGGGGGTGGGAGACCCAGGGTGTGCATATATATTTGTACTCACATGCAAATCCCCACCCCGAGCCGCAGACAGACCAGCAACCAGCGCTCCAGATGTTGGCGTGATCGGAACTGCTGGGGGGAGGTGGTGGCGGCTGCTGAGTGTGCCCGGCACGAGGGGGGGGGGGCTGAGGTTTGGGGAAGCCTCTTCTGTGCGTCCCCACACCAACGTCCAGCCAGAAAGCAGAGAGTTCGTGGCAGCTGCCCGGCAGAGGGGCAGAGAGGTAGACCCATGGACAGGACATGGAGCCAGGAGGAAGGGCCGGGAGAAATCCAAGGGGGCATCTCAGAGGAGGAAGCATGCACTTGGGCCTCAGTGGAGAGACTGGATGGAGCCTGAGCAGATGGGCAGTGAGGGGGTCATTTGAAACCAAGAGACCACTTGCCCACCCCTTTCCTCACCCCCTTACACCTAACATTTATTAAGCTCAGCGGTGCTCCGGCCACTGCGCTAAGCAGACCTCAGAGGTAGAAAGTGTAAGGAGAGGAATGACCACGGAGACTGGAAAAGTGGCTGCGACCTTCCATGAAAACAGCGAGGGCCCCGAGGGCTGGATGGCTGTTCTATCAAACCATAAAGCGGCGGTTCTCAACCTGTGGGTCGCGACCCCTTTGGCAGTCGAACGACCCTTTCCCAGGGGTCGCCTAAGACCATCCTGCACATCAGATATTTCCATGACGGTTCATACCAGTAGCAACATCACAGTGATGAAGCAGCAACGAAAGTAATGTTATGGGTGAGTCGCAACACGAGGAACTGTATTAAAGGGCCACAAGGTTGAGAGCCACAGCCCTAAAGGACAAGAAAGTGCGATGTTATTGAAACTAACTCAGACCTTTGAAAACAATGGGACCTGCCCAGGTCATTTCCATGAAACTTTCCTTTGTCCGAAGTCCAAAAACAGTGAAGTGTTGGCTATGAAAGGGGCGGCGTTAGCCAGGGATTTCGAGAAGGACCTGTCGGAAGAGGTGACATCAGGGCCAAGGCCTGAAGCATGAGAAAGGACAGTGAAGGGAGGGGAGGCAGTGGCGGAAGGTCTGGGGGAAGGTGGTCCTAGCAGTGGAACTGCAAGGGCCAAAGGTCAGAGCGATCATGAGTTTGGCATTTGGGGGGTGGGGGGGCGGGAGGCAAAGACGTCTACATGGCTAGACAGCAAGGCAGGGGGAGAGGCGAGGAGCACGGGTGGGGAGGACGGTGGAGTTGGGTCATTTAGGTATTTGTGGGCTTCGCTCTGAGGGCAATGGGAAGCCATGGAGCGTTTGGGGGCAGGGACGGGTCAGGATACGATTTTACCGTTTAAAAAACCCCCTTTACTCTCACGTGTTGTTGGTGGGAGGGAAAGAGGTGCAGCCACTGTGGAAAACTGGCATTTACTAAAGAGGAACAGATGTCTCACCTGTGGCACAGTGACCTCTCACCTCAGTATCCACCCAATAGAAATGGGCCTATGTTTTACCAAAGGACACAGACAAGACTGTTGTCAGCAGCTTCCGTTCATCATAGCCCCGAACTGGAAACGGCCCAACCCCCTCCTTGGGAGGACTGGTAAGTACTTTCTGGTAGATTCTACAACGGGCTGCTGCATTGCACAGGAAAGGGATGCACTCCGGCCCCATGCATCCGCACGGGGAATCTCCGAGACCTGTGCCAGTTCAACAGGGCGGACGCCACAGAGGAGACATGCCATGATGAGTCCATTTACATGACGTTCCAGAACAGGCAAAACTCACGTACGGTGATGGATGTCAGCACAGAGGCCGCAAGGGCAGGGGCCGTGACAGGGCAGCAGGAGTCCTAGGGGCCGGCGTTCTGGCCCCTAATCCAGGGTCTGGGTACAGGGAGGTGTTCAGTTTGTGCAAACTTGTGAGTTCTACTTGGATGATTTCTGTGATTTGTCTCAAGCAAAGGTTTTTTAAAAAGCTCCCACCTGCTCCTGGCTGCCATGGGGAGCAGCAGCTGTCTAGGCAGGAGTGAGGTGGCAGGGAGAGGCTGAGGTGAGAGACAGGGGCCCTGAACTGAAATGGGGTGCAGGTGGGCAGAAGTGTATGGGTCAGTTGTCTACAGAGGGGACAGCACCACTGCAGCGCACACCTGGGGTGGGGAGGAGCTCGGGCCCCAGGCCTGAGCAAGTGCTGGGGGATGAAGGAAGATTTTCATGAGCTTCTGGAGTACCATAAACTCTCTGTGATGAGACTTGTGGTCACTAAGTCAATCAACAAATATCCCAGGGGTCCTTCAGGCCATGACTGTCACTTTCCTGGCCTGGTGATGGAGATGGGCCTGAAAGGAATCCCACTCTCGCACTGACCCTTGTCCCTGGCCTGTCTCCACATGAGGATTCGGGTTTTCTCGCCTGTAAATGGGGGTAAGAATCCTTCTTCCACCAGCTGGGGTGGAGGGAAAAGGGGGGCGGGGAATGGTGCCCGCAAAGTGTCTGGGCCTTGGGACTGGGGATGCTGAGTCAGGGGCCATGGCGACAAGCACAGGACAAACTTGGCAACATCAAGCCCCCAATTCCTCCCCCATAAAATGGGCCACAGAATCGTGGCCCCACAGGCTTTGCAGTGAGCGTTTGAGAGAAAGGATCAGGAACGAAGCAAGTTCCTCTTCTCGGCTCCCACTGGGACCTTAACAGGGGGATGAGCGACAGCACACTGCCAGGCCCTGCGCCCAGAGGCCACAGCTCGGTGGGGACCCAGGCCGGGAAAGGAGGGTAGGAAAGGAGAAGTGAGAGGCAGGTGGGTGGTGGGGGGAGGTGAGGGCCCGCAGGGACTCTGCGAAGCGGGGAGGGGGCGCTGCTCCTGGGCCTCGGCAGCAAATCAGGCCAGAACCGCCTCACGCAACCCAGGCGGTGGTTTCATCACCTGTTCCCCAAGTACCTCATTACTGGCGACAGGAAGAGCCCCTTGGAAAGCCAGGACACCCCCCTCCCTCTTGAGGGCTCTAGTGACTCTGACCCCAGCTGCCAGTGACCTTCCCATGCTCTGTGCCTGCCTCTTCCTGGGACCTGGGACATGGCACCTCAGATGGGGTCACTGTGGGTGACCTCGGGGCTGGCTCAGCCCACAGCAGCCCCTGGAGCCCCATACCTGCCCTTGGGGACAAGGTAGGCTCCGGCAGTGACTCTTTTGTAGCCAAACTATTCGGGGCCTCAGTTTCCTCCCCTGAAAAATGGGGAGTCAGGGGTGCCTGAGGTTGGTGGGGCTTCAGAAGTAGGTTTTCTGTAGCTGCTATTACCTTCTTGCCCTGTCACTGGGCTCTGACCTGAGGGTCACTGCTCCTCAGCTGGAGGGGGGCCCTCAGCGCAGAATGAGGGCTCCAGGCAGATGGAGGTAGGCTGGGGGGACAGGGGGCAGGGACATATGGATGATGGGACGAGGGTAGGGAGACTCCCCTAAATACATGCAGAAACCCAGGTGCCTAAAAAATCCACAGATGCCTAAAGCATACGGAGCTCCAGAAACATGCATTACCCAATACATGTGGCTCCTGCATACAAAATGCCCCGGAACAAGAAGTCCACAATACATGCAGACTCCCCAAACCCACACAGCTCTTCCAACACCCACATCCCCAAACACAGATCGCCAACACACAGAGCCTTCAACGCATGCTGACCCCCCAAATGCACACCGATTCCCAAACACATGCAGACATTCCAAACACACCAGGCCCCTTGCCAACCATGTCTATGCAGACTCCATGCTGATCCCCATTACATTCAAGCCCCCAGGCACAGATAGGCCCATCCCTGCAGTATCACCCAACCTCTGGCTTCCTAAGGCAAGGGAGTCAGCACCCTCCAAGGGAACTGGAAATTTGAGGGTGGGATGTGTCACCCATATGCAGCTCTGAATCCTAGAAACCCGGTATGTTCCAGCTGGAGAAGACCCTTTCAAGGTCCCTTTGTTCCGAGCTCTCTTTGGTACCCTTGGGGAAACTGAGGCCCATTGAGTGAACCCTCAGGCCCACCTTAATAGACCCCTCCCCAGGCCTGCTCCTGGGAGGACCATTATAGCCATGCACCGAGGGGCCAGGGATACAGCTGTGAGGCTGGCCCAAGCACGGTTCAAATCCTGGCTCCAGCCTTAGCTGGTTTGGCTCAGAGGATAGAGCGTTGGCCTGAAGACTGAAGGGTCCCGGGTTCGGTTCCGGTCAAGGGCACATGCTCAGGTTGTGGGCTTGATCCCCAGGGGGGCATGCAGGAGGTAGCTGATCAATGATTCTCTCTCATCACTGATGTTACTCTCTCTCCGTCTCCCTCTCCCTTCCTCTCTGAAATCAATAAAAATATATTAAAAAAAAAAAATCCTGGCCCCCTGACCGGTTTGGCTCAGTGGATAAAGCATCAGCCTGCGGACTGAGGGGTCCCAGGCTTGATTCCGGTCAAGGGCATGTACCTTGGTTGCGGGCACATCCCCAGTAGGGACTGTGCAGGAGGCAGCTGATCGATGTTTCTCTCTCATTGATGTTTTTAACTCTCCATCCTTCTCCCTTCCTCTCTGTAAAAAAAATCAATAAAATATATATTTTTAAAAAATCCTGGCTCCACCAGACACTCATTGCCTGAAGTGCTCTGAGACTCAGTTTCCCTGTTTGTACAATGGGCCTCTGCGAGCTCTGCACCTTCCCCTTTGCTCCTCCTCTTGCGGAGGCCTCAGGTACCAGCAAATTCCCAGGCCACCTCTGTCCCTTTCCAGGCACCTGACACACCAGCCCCAGGCAGCACTTCCCTTTCCCCAAGCCCAGGCTGTGCCCTCCCCCGGAATGCCCAGGCCTGGAGCTCTCCTTCAAGGCTGAACAGAAACTCCTGTTGCTGGAAGCACTGGCTTCCCCAGGCAGGACCGCCATCTCTCCCTGCGGCACTCAGCCCTACCAGATTTTTAAAATATTTTTATTGGGGGGGGGGGAATTTTTTAAGAGAGAGAGGAAGGGAGAGGGCGAGAGAGAGAGAGAGAGAAACATCGATCATCTGCCTCCTGCACAGCCCTCTATTGGGAATCAAGCTCACAACCCAGGTCTGTGCCCTGACGGGGAATCAAACCAGAGGCCTCTTGGTGCATGGGACGATGCTCAACCAATAGAGCCACACCAGCTGGGCCCTCTGGATATTTTTGTGGGCTTCTTTGTTGCTTTATCTGATAATCATGTCACCCCGTAAGGATGACTACTCTGTGAAGGCAAGGATGGCCTCATAAGCACCTGGCACACAGTAGGCCCACAGTCACCCTTCCTAAGTGAATGAGCAAACAATGGAAGAAACATTGGCAACGGGTTCGCTTTTCTTTTAAATACCCGGTGACCCACAAAACACATTTGAGGCTCCTGCCTCGCCCACAGGCTGCCAGTTTGAAACTCCTGCTCTAAAGAGCCAGCAGCACAACAACCACTAGACAGGTGTTTGCGCTTCTCTCAGGCCAAGGGGCTGACGCTCCGAAGTCCACGGCCATCTCAGAACCACGTCCTGAGGACATGCAGGTCCAACCTCGCACGTGCTCACCTGCCACGGAGCCCAGATTCTGTCACAGACGATGCAGACGGAAGTCCTCTGCCCTGTCCAAGCTCCCGAGAGACTTGGGATCCTGACCCCCGGGGGCCAGAGACCACACTCAGAGCCCAACCCTGCTGTCCAAGGCAGACTGGAGCCCAGGGCTGCCCAACACCCCCGGCAAGGTCCCCAAAGCCACACTGAAGCTGCAGGAACGGCCCCAGGTTTCCCTCTTTGTTCCAGAGAAAGAGCTCCCCGTGGGGCCCCAGAAATGTGTCCCCAGAGGCCCAGCCTCCCTGCCTGGGAAATTAGCACATCTGTCAGTGCTGGGCAGAAGGGACGCGGCCCACAGCTCCACGGACCCAAGACACAGTCAGCAGAGACTCTAAGACGGGGCCTTGGGGTACCTCTGGTCCCCCACTATTCCCCCAGAAATGTCACTAGGTGCCAGGGACACAGGGGCAGGGAGAGGACAGACCCAGCCTGGCCTCCATCGCTGCCTAGTCTTGTAGGGGAGATGACAACGGACATATAATTGTGTCAGGGACAGGGTCCTTCAAGGAAGAAACTCAACAAGACAAAGCAGCGAAGGGTGTGGTAGAAGGAGCTGCTTTGAACAGAGGGGCCAGAGGGCTTTTGTGAAAAGGGGGCCTCAAGGATGAGGACCCCAGCCATGTGGGCCTGCCTAATGGAAGGAATGGTAGATGCAAAGGCCCAGAGGTGGGAGCCTGCTGGGTGGGTTCCAGACATAAGGGAAGGCTGGTGTCGCTGGGACAGTGAGGGGAGACCGAGGAGGGCAGGGAGGCTGCGAGGAGCCTGGGGCATCAGGGTGGGAGGGCAGACGATAGAGCAATGGGGAGCGCGTGAGCAGGGGAGGGCTGGGTCTGACTCAGGATTTTCAGCAGAACCAGTGGCTGCAGGAGGGAGAAGTCCTGTCTGGGCAGGAGGCTGGAACAGCGTCCATCAGGAGGCAGTGGGGGCTGTGGATGTGGAAAGTGGACAAGGTAGTCCTGTGCCCACAGCAGTGGCTCCTTATGCCAAACAGCCGCAATGTTTTCCCTTCCAAGGTCCTTGCCTTGACCATGGGTGAACCTGAGCCTGCAGAACAGAACAAGGAAGCCAATGGACCCTCCTTGGCTCCTGATGGGGGGCAGGGTGAGGTGGACATAGACGGGGCTCACAGGCACCTCCGCTTGGTCACAGTTCGGATGGCACCTCGTGAGGCCTGGGCCCACGCGCCGCCTCATTTACACACGGGGCCGGCCTGACCCACAGACAGCCCAGTGAAGCGGAGACAGCGGCCCTGTTTTACACAGGAGGCAGCGGGCTTCTTCCCAGGGCCGCACATCAAGACCCCCCTCCTCCCAATCCCTACGCAAGCCTGGGCTTGCACCCCAGGGTGGTCCTGTGGCCACCCAGTCTGGGAAGTGGGCCTGGGTACCATCGGTCCAAGATACTTGAGCCCGGAGATAACAGGCAACCTCACAGGTCCCCAGGATATAGACCCTTTGGGGGGTCAGAAATGGGACGCAACCTCTGTCTGGACCCCATGCGCATCAAGGGGCTGGGGCTGGGGTGAGCACTCTCATCCCAAATAGCATTGCAGGCCCATGATAAATCCTTTCAAAACATGACATCTTTCCCCAGGTGCACGTGCCTCAGATCTTCCAAAGGCCAAACCCCCAACATGCCTGCCGTCATTGCATCTGAGTTGGGAGATAAATGATTTTAATTCCCTTTCTCCTCTTAATTTGCATTTTCCAGATGTCTGCTTGGTTGGGTAATGATTTAATGAAATGCATCATTAGTTGGAGATGGGAAGTAAGATGAAGCTCAACTTGCTCAGGTCACAGGGGTGGCCACGGAGCTCAGAGCTGGGAGCCGTCAGAGAGCTGGAGAGCCTGGCTTTTGCTCCCTCAGAGGGCTGGGCTGGGGGCATCTGGTGCCCCATCCTTTCTCTGAAGTGCCTGTGTGTCTGTACCTGGCCTCAGTCTTCCCACCTGCAAAGTGGGAATTTCGGACCAGAGAGTCAGCTTCCAGCTCTAGAAATTTCATTCCCTCAGCTCAGACGGGCGGTGGGAGGCAGGCACAGGACAGGAGAGAGAGAGAGGCTGACTTCAAACCCCGCACACCAATCCTTCCAAGTCTGAATACTTTTGTGAACCTAGTCCCTTCGCCCCAAAAGAGTTCTTGTACCCAGACGCCAAAGGTTCTGATATTCCCCAACGAGGATTTCTCGGTCAGGCTAGGCAGGAGGCCTCAGCTATTTCTATAATTCAGTGTGTGTGTTTTTTAATTGATTTCAGAAAGGAAGGGAGAGGGAGAGAGAGCTAGAAACATCAATGAAGAGAGAGAATCATTGATCGGCTGCGTCCTGCACGCGCCCCACTGGGGATCGAGCCCACAACCCGGGCATGTGCCCTGCCGGGAATCTAACCGTGACCTCCTGGTTCACAGGTTGTCGCTCAATCACTGAGCTACCGCAGCCAGACACATTTCTGACTTATCAGGTGTATAGCTGAGGACTGGGGGTGGCCAGGGGCCCCAGTCACTGACCAGCATCTACAGCTCTGGACTCTGAGAAAGGCGGGAAGGGGAACCATGACCATGAAAGTAACAGCCCCCAGTTTGTCATGTGCGCACCCATGTACCAGAGGGGGACACTGGGGACAGGGAGGCGGTAGCCCCATTCAAAGCAGCTGTGATGCACCACCCCAGGGCTCTGTACCCACCACAGGGGTGCTCTGTGAGTCCAACAGAGGCCCCACATTTGTTGCATGAGGCGAAGACACCATGGGGCAGGGAGGGTCATAGCAGTCACAGGCACACAGAGATGGTCATGCCACATGCGGGTCTGGGGCCATGACACATGAAGGTCCATGTGCAGCAGGAAGGCACGGGGTTGTGCACAGGAGCCTCAAGGCTACGAAAAGGGGTGTGCTTCAGGGGAGGGGGACACTGCAGCCCACAGGCCAGAACCAGCTCACAGACGCACACAACAGGGGCTGTGGCACCGCACAATTCCTCCCCAACTGACATCAAAACCCGCAGACACACACCCCTTGGACACACGACGTCTCAGAAACACAACCGTAGGACTCACAACCCCTCTGACACAATCTGCCCCTTAGGCTCACACCCCTCCGATTCACACGCTTTGGACGCACAATCCCTGAACTCCCAATCCGAGGACTCACCTCTTAGACACACAACTTTCAAAGCACAGCAGCACACTCAGACCTCCAAACCCGGCCCAGCCCACAGATGGCAATCAAAGGACACAGCAGCACGCGCCTCGTCCAGACCAGCCTCGTCCGGATGCCCCACGCACCTGCTCCGCCTGGACCCCCGGACGCGCGTGCACGGATCTGCAGCAGCGGCACAGAGTGACCGGCGTTCCGCGGCCACAGGTGCCTTCCGAGCCGGCGGCCCTGCCCGCGGGAGCTGA